>JAFEMH010006657.1:0-117060 GCA_022495995.1 Adenophora triphylla var. japonica | reverse complement strand
TGACAACTTGGAAAATCTTCGGGGTCTTCAAGTCTTTATTCTTTGAGAAAAAAATATATTTATAAAAATACGACACTAGCACTAAGGGAAACCTAAGATACATAGAAAAATCTAATTGGTCTACAGTTAAAATTAGGAGTCCTCAATAATACTTATTATGATTGGAATTAAGCAATTCTAAAGCTATACATATATTTGACTAACAATCTCCTCCTAATTGCTTAAGTCCAATCATCCTAGGTTAATATCTATCTTAACTTATAAATAGAATGATCAAAGAATTTATATTTTAATTGTCATTCCCTAAGTCAAGTGACAACTTGATGTAACCTTGGAAAGCTTACAAAAATAAAAGCTTTAAATTAAAAGATAAAAGAAATGGATGAATGATACAACACCAAATTGAATCGGTTAGTAGCGGTAAAGTCATTCAAAAATAAAAGGAAATACGAAAGCAAAACATTTAATAAACACGTTGAGGGTCAAGAAAATTCATTGATAGAGGCATCAGCCGATTGAAAAAGAAAGACACTACATCATCGTTACATTCTAGGGCAGGATCTTCGGTTGAGTCCTTGTCCTTGGAAACCGCTAGAGTAGCCGATGAGATAGCTAGGTTCGAGATCTTGATTTCTTGGTCGCTTCCTTTTCTTTCTTATCATCTCTCTTCCTCTTCTTCTTTGTTGACTTGGCTGATTGATCGGCTAGCAACTTCTTTGACATCTCATTTTCGGCTTTAAGTTTAATCCGCTCGGTGTTTGTCTTTTTAAATTGAGTGGCTTGATCGGCTAGCTTACGTTCGGCTTTTTTGAGCTTGAGGTTTATCTCCTTGAGTTCATCGGTTGTTAACCCGAGATCGACTTGAGCTGCTTTGCATGACTTGATTCATTAACTCTGATTTGTATGAGTGGAATCATTGAGCACAGTGGCTAGATCGGTTATAGTGGCATCTTTATCAAGGAGATCGTCTACATATTTGGCTAAGTATTTGGCATAACCATGTTTCATTCTATTTAATCTCCTTTCTTCCTCCTCTGATTGGACTTAACCATTCTAGCCATCGAGATCATAGAGATAGCATAGGTCACGTACAACAACCGGTCTAGCAAGATCTTCGGCAAAGTCGGTTTGAGCAACATCGGTTGAAGGAGAGGGTATAATGTCGGCCCGGGCGAGAATCATCATCGGTTGAAGTAGAGGAACCAATATGAATAGTAGTTTGGGTCGATTGAAAGATCGTTTGGAGCATCGGTTTGAATTTGAACTTGAACGAGGCTGAAGGAGATGAAGGATCGGTTGGAGGGAGTAGCTTGGCCGGTTGAAGGGATTACAATTTCCTCGTCGGTTGAAGATGAATCATAAGAGACCAGAGCCACAAACCCATTGTTTTCTAAGCTTAAAGAAATTGCACAATCTATAATGGGGGCCTCTTCAAAAGCTAATACTATCAACTCAACTGACTAAGGGAAGCAAGAGATATGGATTTGCCTTAAATTTATCAAGTGAAGCATCCTCGAAAGATTTATGAGAAGGAAGGCATAACGAATGTTTCTTTGAGGCTTGACCTTCCCATCGCAGCCTTTCTGGCCAAACGGCTTGGGAACTTGAGGCATAAATCCTACCATCTTGGTCACCTCAAATGACCGAGTTAAAGAGTTTCGGGTCTAATACCTTGGCCATCCGGTTATTTAAAGATAAGTATTTGATGAATAAACCATCGGTTGAGAGAGAGCATTCAATCAGTCGGAGTAACCGGTGAACAGTTTGATCGCTAATATGGAGAGCTCTTGACTGATATCTTCTTAAAGGATTATAGATAGGCTTTTGCATAACAGGAAAGGTAGAAGTGCAGATCTTCTTTTTAACCGAAGGATAATTGGAGCTACATCAACGCTAGATTCACAAGAGGGATCAAATTTGGGTAAAAGGAGCAAGCTTTGGGATCGGCTTTGTAGGCTTGATCGGCCCGACAATCTTCTCATGATTTTCAAAGAAAAGCATCCCGTTTGGTAACAGGGGGATTGAATCTTTTGTTGTAAAATAATTGAGCGTAGACATTAGGTTCTTCTAATCATGAGTAAAGTCAAAGCTAGTCGGAGGATGAGCAGCATCAAATGGATTGTAGTCAAAAGAATTAACTGCTTTGAATTCTATTTCCTCTTCATCTTCATCTTCAAGAAAGTCTGATGAAGGGAAATCAGCCCTCAACATATACAAATGCTCCTCCTCAGCCTGTGGATTTCCTGTCAAAATGGAAGCTTGAATTTCACTAGCATGGCTCTCCAGAATAGAAGCTTAAATAGCTTGCTCAATAGCCATCTCCTCAGCCCTTGACCATTGACGATCCATTCAGTGTCCAAAGGCAGCCAGGCTGCTCATAGCCTTACGCAAATCCTTATCATCGGCACCATCGGCTTGAACGTTTTTCTCCTCCTCAACCGGTTTAGTTGATCCAACGGTTGAGGAACGATTCTGGCAACTTGGCCTCCTCCTAAGGTCGTAACCGGTGAAGTCTCGATTATGCCTCCTCCTAAACTCCTAACCGTTGCCATTGGTTTTGGAGTGACAAATCCCATTCTCTTTGATCTGTCATCATCAGAACTAGAACTAGAAGCTAGCTGGAGGTGGAGCTTGGTGATCACTATCATCACTCTCCTAATCATTCTGAGCTTCCTCTTCTCCATCATTTCTAAACAATTCATCAATCTCCTCATCAGTCATAGAGGACCACTTTATCTTGTTTGATTGAACATATGAGAAGAAGTCAGCTAAGGCAATATTTCCTGCAGCCTTGAGTTCAATGTCAATCTCCACCATGTTTTGTAGTACGTCCAACACATTTCTGATCAACTGATTCTTTCTTGGCCCCAGGGCAACCGGTTCATAATCAAAATTTGATAGAATGACTTCATCTAGCTCATATCTGCCCAAATGATAAGGGTTAGATTCTATCAAAGTATCTCGGGCTCCATAGAGAATGGGAAAGTCAGCCCATACAGATTGAATCAACATATCTTGTTGTAACCGGTCTTGAGGCAAGTAAATATCATTCTAGAGTAGTGGAAGTTGATCAAAGTAATGGTTGTATAATTTGATGAGGTTGAGTCTGGATATGGAGGCATCAAATTCTCTTAATCTGAAGGGATTAGCTAATGTAAATACCCTTGTCTTCATGTAATTTGTTGCCATATCAATATAGTCATGAATGTTTCCTACAGGAACTAAAGCTTTGTTGATCTAGTGGAATTGCAACAGTTTCCTGATGAATGGAGGCAAGGGGTCAATGGGATAAACCCAGTTGGGTGATGGATCAGATTGGGGATTGACTGCCCAAGGATTGTTGTGAAAGATGTGGAATGAAGGGCTTCTAATCAGATGGCATCTTCTGTGTATGAAGGGTTGGAGGCATGACGGGTAATGGGAATGTCATCGGTTAGATAGTCATGGCTGAATAGCCTTTTTGGAATGAAAGGGATGAAGGAAGTTAGATCGGTTTCAATTATTTTCTTTCTCTTAGAATTTTCATTGTCTAGCTGAGCTGGAGTTTTCTGAATCGGTTTAGATTTTGAGGTAGGAGGATTGGAAGATTTTGGTCGGTTGGAAGCTTGGCTGATTTCCTGGCAGTTTTTCTTGGCCGGCTGGAGATCGGTTGGTCATCTGTAGGCTTTCTCTTAGCCGGTGAAGAGGTGATCGGTTGGAAAGGCTCAGGCACATTGGTTTCTGATTTCTTAATCTTTGGCTTAGGTGCTCTCTTCTTATTGACCGGTTCAGCATCGGTTGGGGCTGGGGCAGTTACGGCAACATCAGCAGCAATCGGTTTAGCTTCTCATACAATCCTTGTTTGATCAGGCTTGTCAAATGCTTTGACTAATGTTTTTGGATAAGAAATTTGGCCGAGTGAGATGGCAAAGATAAAAGGAATTCTTTTCATAATCCTCTTGATGAGCGAGATAATGGCATGGCCTAGCCTTGTTTGCTCTAGACAATGGCTTCTCCTTCTGAAATTTCATGAAGGCCACGAGAATTATTCTCTTGATAAAGGCACACCAATTGAAATTCATTTGAACAACTCATTAACCAATTCATACAAAATATCATCATTCCCTTCAGGCATCAGAAATGGATGAAGACCAACTCCGGATAACAAGGCTTGCAGCAACTTGCCTTCTTCAGATTCGAAGAAGCTTGGGAGAATGTAACCTTCATAGATGTCTTTCTTAAGAGTTGAAGATTTGGGAGCCATCTGCAGAAATTAAGAATCAAAACAACATTTTAGGTTAGAACATTTTATAAGATAGTCAAATAAAAACAAGCTCATTACTTTGAAATTTTTTGATTGTTCTAACATCAATATTCATAACTTAGAAAATTTTGAATGTTTTAAGAATTGTTACCAGAAAAGTTTGAAGATTGATGAAGAACAGATGAAGAACAGATGAAGGGATCGGTCAACTGGTTGGAAAGCTTGATTCTTCCAGAGAGTTTGAGAGTTCTAGGGTTTTGAAAAAGCTTGAATGAGGCTTAGAGATTTCCTTTTATAGGGAGAGAGAAAAAGAGAAGATGAAAAGGTTTTGTACTGGGGAGAGTAAAACTTAAAACGTTTCAACTGGTTTGCACAGATATTTAAATATTTTAAACACAATTTTAAATGTGGAATAATAAAGATAGGTATGTGTGTGCAGTAGTTAAACTATATCACGAAAAAATGAACAAAAAGATAACCTTGTGATAAATTGGAGTGATACAGAGATTACCTTTTTGATCAAAATTTTAAAATTTTGATCAACCCAGAAAGGACGAGTTGGTAACGGCTTCCTTTGTTCTTTGTCGAGTTAAGCGGCGAAAAGACGAGGAAAGGACATCAGGTACAGACGAGCCGGTCAAAACGGATTAGGAAATTGGTTCCGGTCGTAGTTCGTCGATTGAGCAATTTGATTGACCGGTTAGGCAAAACCGTTGAAGGCTTTGATCGGTTAAAGGGGTAACCGGTTGAGATACATGATCGGTCGGGTGCAATGACCGGTTGAGAGCTGCTTTGCCTTCGATTGGGAGCCATCAGTTAGATTGAATCAGCAATGGTAGAATGAGGGTAGAATTGGAATATCACCTTTTGATCGGTTGATAGCTTACACAGGTAGCAAAGTTAGCACAGTTTATCAATGAATATCAATCATGCCTAGTTCTCCTCTAAGGAATTCAAACCTTTTAATGTCTAAGGGTTTTGTCAAAATATCAGCTAACTGATAATCAGTATGAACTTTTAAGAGAATAATATTACCATTTTCAATATGATCCTTGAGGAAGTGGTATTTGATGTCTATGTGCTATATCTTGGAATGTATCACATGATTATTGGAGACTGAGATGGCTGAGGTGTTGTCACAGTAGATGGGACACACTTCTTGGGGAATTTCATAGTCCACCAATTGTTACTTCATCCATAGGATTTGTGAGCAGCAACTTCCAGCAGCAATGTACTTAGCCTCGGTTGTAGAAGTGGAAATTGAAACTTGCTTCTTGCACGACCAGGAAACTATTCGATTACCTAGAAATTGATAAGTTCTACTAGTACTTTTCCTTGTGACCCTACAAGCTGCAAAACCAGCATCTGAATAGCCAATTAGTGTAAAGGATGAATCTTTTGGGTACCATAAACCTAAGTTAGCAGTTCCCACAAGATATCAAATTATTCTCTTAACAGCTTGAAGGTGAGATTCTCTAGGATCGGCTTGAAACCTAGCACATACACATATGGCAAACATGTTATCTGGCCTACTAGCAGTTAAGTAAAGTAGAGATCCTATCATACCTCGGTAGAGTGTCATATCTACTTTCTTACCGAACTCATCTTTATCAAGGTGTTAGTGGCCATTGGAGTGCTCTGAGGATGAGAAGAATCAAGACCAAATTTCTTGATGAGATCATTGGTGTATTTGGCTTGATTGATGAAGATTCCTTCTTGAGTTTGTTTGACTTGAAGTCCAAGGAAGAAGGTTAGCTCTCCCATCATGCTCATATCGAACTTGCTTTGCATAAGTTTCTCAAATCTCTTGCATAATTTTTCGGTATTAGATCCAAAAATAATATCATCAACATATATTTGAACTAACAATGAATGACCATTATGCATATATAAATAAATAAAGGAATTGGTATCAATTTTACCTCTTTCAAACTTCTCACTAAGTAGGAATTTGGAAAGAGTTACATACCATGATCTAGGTGCTTGCTTGAGGCCGTACAAAGCTTTGTTTAACCAGTAGACATGATTAGGCTTCTTGGAGTCTTTAAATCCTGGAGACTGATCTACATAAACAAGCTCTTGAAGTTCTCCATTAAGAAACACACTTTTCACATCCATTTGGTATAACTTAAATTCCTTGTAGGCTGCATAGGCAAGAAATAATCTATTGGCTTCTAGTCTAGCTACGGGGGCAAAAGTCTCATCATAATCTATGATTTCTTCTTGTATGTACCCTTTTGCCATTAGTCTTGCTTTGATCCTTGTTATCATTTCAGACTCATCCAATTTATTTCTAAAAACCCATTTTGTTCCAATCATTTGTCGATTACTAGGTCGAGGCACTAATTCCATGCTCCTCAGGCCTCTAGTCATTCTTGAATCAAAGACATCATCAATCACATTTTCTATTGGGTGATCTCTAACTGATCTCACTTCCCTAAGAAGGTCTTGCCTGACCGATTCTTGTCAAAGGGTTTCTAAGGGAGGAGCAGAACCAGTTGAGGGAGGTGTGACCGGTTGGGGAGATCGGTTAGGGAGAGGTGAGGCTAGCGATGATTAGATTGTGGTGAAGGAAATGGTATTTGAATGTTTGAAAAGCGGTTCGGAGTTCGAGGTGGTGTAAAAGGAACATTTGTAGAGGGCTAGGCGGTAGAGAATCGGTTGAGGGATTTTGAACATTGGTTTCTCACGACCGATTGAAGGAAGAATGAGTCATCAACTAGAGCTCTACTAGTTACACCACTTGGGCCGAATCTTTGAGCTGGAGGTTGATTTGCATTGTTCTTTGGTGATTTGATTGAAGTTAGAGTTCTTTGGATTCACTGTCTCAAAAACTCGAGAATTATCGGTAATATTTGGAGCCTTGTCGGACTTTAGCAAATCAAATTCATCAAATGTAACATGAACAGATTCCACAATTTTCACCAAACGTTTATTAAAAACTCTAAATGCCTTACTATGCTTGGCATAACAACCAAAGATACCTTCATTAGCTTTCTCATCAAATTTACCTCGATGCTCTTTCTGTTGTAAAGAATATAACACTTACACCGAATATTTTGAAGAAACCGATGTTGGAAGTTCTGCCATGCCAAAGCTCGTAAGGGGTCTTGTTATGAAACTTGTTGAATAGTGACTGATTATGAGTGAAGCATGATGTGTGGTTAACTTCATCCCCAAATTACTTGGGTAGCCTTGCTTCAGATATCATCGTTTTCCAAACTTCGATCAAATTTTTGTTCTTTCTCTCAACAACACCATTTTGTTGTGGTGTTTGAAATTCTTTGAAAAGTTGTGGTCGATCCGTGATTATCACAATGCGAGCAATGCCACTATTCTTGAACTCCATTCCATTGTCGGATCTCATACTGATGATGTCACTCTCCTTTTGAGTTTGAAGAAGACGCAACAACATGGTGGCAACTCCATAAGTGTCATCTTTGGAGGTGAAGGTTTCCACCCATATATATCTTGAATAGTCGTCTACATGATTCCCCCTAAACTGGTAGTTGTTGTGGGGCCAAACATATCCATATGTAGTAGCTGAAGGCACATAGATGTGGACATGCGAGCTTGCTATGGAATGATTCTTTATTTTGCTTTCCTAGGTTTGGAAGACTACGCATTTCCTTCCTTGATCGCGAGACACTTGAGGTAAGCCGGTGACCAAATTTTGCATTTGCCAGCTTAGATAGGTACTTGAAGTTCAAGTGACTGAGTCTCTTGTGCCATAGCCATGAATTCTCATTGATGTTCTTTGCTACAAAACAAACATTAGTAACACTAGAAACAGTATTTAAATCTATAGCATATATGTTACCTTTTCTTTGTCCAGTGAGTAAGGTTCCTCCTATAGCAATGTCTTTCACATAATAGTTGGAAGATTTGAAAATACAATGCATACCTGTAAGTATCCAAATCTGGCTCACAGCCACCAATCTAAGTTTCTTAGCAATTTCCCAAACTTTCACGAAGTTTAGGGGCAATTCGGGAACTTTTCATTACTTTCTGAGCAAGGAAGGACCTACCAGAAATTATAAAACTGGATAGGATCCCATTGGAAAGAATCTTCCAAATCTACCACCTTGCCTTGTTCTAGAAACAAGCTGAGTCGACAGAAGAAGAAGCCACGCGGCCTCTTTTAGAGGAAGATGGCGCCGTGCGGCCTTATCCAGAGCCTGAATCAGGCCTATAAATAGAGATCTTCTCTATCTCATTTGAAGAACAGATAAAAAAGCAATAAACCTCTGTAGAAATCTAAACACGAATTCTCTCTTCTAAAACCCAAGAGCCCACTCTCTCTCCTAAACTAACCTAATCCGAATCTATTCCTAATAGATCTATACTCAAGAAACACCCATAAGAAGATATAGATCAACCAAAAATTGCTAATCTCTCCTTCTTCCTACCCTAATCTACATCTCTACACTTTTACTCTCTTTAATACTTGTTGATTACCTTCTATTATGCTCTAAAGTTCCAATCTTTGTTTATTTGTGATATAAATATATTTTTCCTCTCCCTAAATACAAATGACTCATGGAGATCCTCTCCCTAGGATGAACAAGATCCTTTAATGGCTTGTTCTAGGGATGATATACCAAAAGAGGATGTGACCCCTTTTATATTTATGTCTAAAAATGCAATCTTTATGTGTTAAACGTTCTCCCCTTCCCTAGATCTAGCTTTTTCTATGATTGTCCACCCATTGGGATATTAAGGGCATAGGGAAAGTCATAAAGATCCAATCTTTAAGCATTTCTCTCTTAGATTCATGATCTCCCTTGTCCCTTTAGCACTCTAAAATGGAAAAATCAATGTAAAGACTCTATCTTTACATTGATTCTTCCACTTTGATGCGATAACCTTTCCATTTCTTCTCCCATGCCCCAAGGATAAATTTTGTTCCAAGGATTATCTAAGCCAAACTAATGGCTCTAAGATATAGGGTAGTCTAAATATTCAAGCTTTATGAATAAACCTCTTAGATCAATGTCTATTTACTATTTCTAGAATGCTAAGTGGTAGATCTAGTGTAAAGACTCAATATTAACACTAAGATCTCCATAAAATGCTATAATTCCTACTCCTCTTCGATAGAACTATGATTCTTGGGCCCAATATCTCCCATGATCACTTGAGATGAATACTCTAAATGTTCCTACGAATCACCATTGTCTCAAGGTGTAGGATTGATAGCCCGAGATTCATCTTTCTTTCGATCGAAATACCTTATTCTTTAACTTAAGCTTTCTTTCCATTTTGATCACGTTTGACTAAAACCCCCAATGAAAATTAGATTAAAATATACCAAGGCTACTATGCCTAGATTGATTGATTAATCTAACGGGAGGGTAGATAGGTCCCATAATGATGATCACAAGCTCAAAAATGGGCAGGGGATCAAAATCCCTAAAAAATTGAAGTCTAAGTTATCTTAAACTAAAACCCTTTTAAAATGGTTTCTATGTTTGGATAAAGGCTTGGCACATTCCTTTATTTCACCAAAAATCACACACACACACACATACTTGCACAAACTTTGGACCCTTTGGAAGACTTGCTTTTGCAAGGCCCCTTGGGTGAACGCCAAAAGTTCTTCCCAAGGGGTAACTTAACTTCCGGACCTAGTATCTTTTTTCTTTTTATAAAGTTTTGAGGACTATCAAAATGGCGTGGCGACTCTGTTTTTCATTAATTTGGTGTTTTCCAACGATGAGGTGACTCGGCCCTCGAAATGATTCGCAAACTACCCATACGGTATTGCATGCGTGATCGTGGGATAATTCACAGTTGGCAATTCCTCTGAGGACCGATTAAATACTTTCCAAACTCCTTTTCTCATAAGAAGCTTTGGAACTTTTACGAGGAGTTAGCCTTAGTCCGGGTCCAATTTTTGTGCTTGTGATTAAATATTTTCCTTTTTTAATACATTCCTTGTGCTATTTTTTGGCTTGTATATATTACGAGCGATAACGGGTACAATTCTAAAAGCTGAAAATTGCCAAGAATCTCTGGCTAAACTTTACGGAATTACCTTGAGTTTGGAACCTGGAAAATTGTTGGATCAAGCCGTGCGGCCTGATCTGCACTGGACCAAGCCACGCAGCTTTATTAGCAGTTCCACCAGGACAGTTTTTTTGGCATTAATCTGGAAACTGTGGCAACTCTGGGACTATTCTCTCCAGAATCTGGACTGGTTTTGCAAACCAGAAAATTACGTGCTTATGTGATGCATTTTCCCGTCCTAAAACATTCTTTTCAGACACATATTGAAAATCTCTATTTTAACTAAAAAAAAAAGAATTTTTAGTGACCGCACACTACGCGCACTATATACTCCTGTACACTTTTGCACACTACATCCTCAACCAGGGATGGTTGTTCAGATGCAGTCACGGAAGGTGTTACGATGCCCCCGGGCGCGCACGGAACCATCCCAACCTCCCCTTGGCTTAACCCGTGTCGACCACTACACTAGTCCGTGTCACACTTTTTAAGCCGTGACTTTTGGTTGGTTTTTAACTAGACCGTGTCATATAGCCTTGTCGTATACCCCCGTAAAAGTCAAACCCAAGCCCATGGTAGAGTCAAAATTCCTCGCGCAAGCGAAGCCATGCCAAAATTTCATTTGGCAAAATTGGCAAAATCTTGACCCTCGGCATTAACTTTGACGTTGAATTGCACAAAGTATGCAACAATGCTCAAGGTGATGTCGTGTTATTTGACATTTAACGTCCGACCTATACCTATTATTTTCCTTGGACCACGCCGAAGTCAACGTCTCTCAAGCAAGTGAAGCTATGCCGAAATTCCATTAAGGCTAAAGACTTGACTTTGACGGGGTTGACATTAAATATAATCTGCATCGCTCGTGCATTAAAATTCATATGATCCACTAGACCCTAGGACCGTTCTACTCTTTTTGGTCGGTGGAATCCGCTTACCCTATCGAAACCTTGTTCGAGGTTACGAGTTGAGGGTCCATAGACGTAGTGACGGAACCCACGATCCGAGGGATCTAGAGTAGTAGCAAAAAAGAAGGTCAACCTTTTCCAACCAAATAGGGCTAATCAAAAGACACTGTTTTAAGTAAACTTGAAGATTCTTAACTGCATGTTACCTGAGCCTTCAGCCTAAAAACCTACCCTGAGTCTAAACCTTGCCTATCCCTTTTTCGCAGCGAGAAAGAAGTGGGTGAGAATACCGGGTCAGCGGCTTTTTAGTGCAGAAATCTCAGGCTCAGTCAGTTCATCTGAATCATCAGTTTCGACTACACAGTGGTTTAGAATTGCAGATATGACAGAAAATAGTGGTGGTACGTGTAATCCGATGTCTAGAGAGGAAGAGTTAGCCCTCGCCTTGGATAACAGCCGCAAGGTTCATGAAGAGCAACAAGACTGGCTCATCGATACTCTCCGCCGTCATGGGGTTCAGATAGTAGTTGAAGCAAACGGTTCCATGGTCATGGTTGAAGATGAGACTCCAGAAATAGTGATTTCATTCCCTCTATCCTACAACCAATGCCCTCCTCCTTCGACATATGATCCCCCACCAAGGAATACTGCCTTTCAGTTCTTCCCAGTATCTCAGGCCAGCAGGGCTCCATCACCCTCAGCTCCTCAGGACAGATCAAGCTTTGTTAACTATCAACAGCGACTGAATGCTACAGCTACCCCAGTCTCTCAGTCTCAGTGATATCCCCCAGGATTCACTCCATCTCCTCAGTACGAACCATCCCAGCTGACTTCAAAGCCTCAGAACCAGTCCAATAATCTCCTCAACACTTGCCCTGCAACAATAGATCTCCCGTCTCCAGCCTTGCCAACAGGTCCCCACAAGGCTCCTTACTCCTTCTTTTACCTCGGTAAATATGGATCCAATCCCTATGCCTCCGGTCGTCTTGTGGAACCCAGGGACAAGGCCAAGTCTACACCTATTTCCCTCAAACAGACCCTCAGGTCATGGTGCCATCCACCAATGTGCCACCTACGTCTTTGCCGCTCAAGCGATAACTCTACCCTAGAACCAAGTAATCCGAGAATGTCAGCGGCCACTAACATGGTCTGGCTCGTGGAGCGGAGTCAAATCCATGCAAGAGAAGTTTGGTGAACTAAGTACTAATAAAGCGGCCTATCGGATCATATATCCAGAGCAAGATTGTTTCTCTTCCTCCGAAGTTCCGGATGCTTGAGATTGAGAAGTTGAGCATGAGGCGCCCCGAATTCACATCGAGAGCTACCTTCTGGCTATGAGAGCTAAAGACTGTACTTATCAGCAGATGGCTGACCATTTCCAACTGTCATTAAAGGGTTTAGCTCTCAGATGGTTCTTGCATGTAAAGACAGAGGCCCGAGCCACACAGGACCATATTAAGGAAGTGTTCATGGAAAATTACAAGGCCAATTTGAACTAGGAAACTAGCAGAAATGATTTGCAGGGGACTTTGCAGCGCCCAGATGAGCTGGTAGGCAAGGTTTACAAGAGATGGAATTAGAATCTTAGTGAGATGATGACACCATTGAATGAAAAAGAACAAATGGAAATCTTCCAGTCCTGTTTGAAGCCCCTGTTAAGGGTCTAGATTGGCAACTACTATTATCCCGGTCTCCGAGCAATGGTGAATACGGGCACCAAATTTGAAAATACCTTCAATATGGCACCAGCAATAGGAATTGCCAACTCCTACCGGCACAGGGCCTCAACCTCGAACACTCCAACCAGTGCCGTGAAGGGAAAAAAATAGTGGGGGCAGTCAATTACATTTAGAATGAAAAAGTCGGACAGAGCTCAGGTCAAACCGCTGCAAAGCCAAGGCCTCGGCTCTACATCGCTGAAGACTTTGGGATGCCTTTGGAAAAAGTATTTGATGGCTTGGTAGCCGAGGGGCTTATGAGACCTCTGGAAAACTGCAAGCCCAAGAACCCAAACATTCGGTTGGATGAGTCTAAGTATTGTCAGTTCCACAGATACCATGGGCACACCACCAACGATTGCACTTATTTAAAGCACCTGATCTCCCATTTAATTGAGGAAGGCAAGCTTGAACCGCCTCGGGGCCCCAATAGAGTCAAAAACCCTCTTCCAGCCAATGATCGAGTGAATGTGATTGTGTTTGGAAATCCAGAGCAGGCAAATGCAGTCGGGTTCGGGGATCCCAAGATTATAGACATCCTAGAGTTTAACATCCCTTACGTTGAATTACATGGGAAATGGAAGGATCTAATTGATGCCTCAGCCAGGGAAGGACAGTTTGGATAGTCAAGATTACAGAGGAGAGACTCACTTATAAAGATTGTGAGGCCGAAGTGAACCAATCTATGACGGTGGATGTTTCCCCAGAACCCTTTATCACCCATGGTGAGCGTAACGTGTTTGTGATGGCCCTTACTGCTCAGGAGGATCAGTCCCAACCACCGATATGGAGAAATGTGGAAAGGAGAATGAATGACCGAGGAGACTCCAATGGCAGAGAAAGTTGTCTATCAGATGCCGAAAGTGTGACTGGCCTCAGTAGCTCAGAAATGCAGATGAATGTGATTGAATTTGAAAAGGAAGTCGTACCAGCTCAACCAAAGCCACACATTTGGTATGATGTCTGTGATTGCGACGATTGTCTGAGGATGCACACCAGGATTGGATCAATGAGGAATCCCCCTCAAGGAGGAGAAGAAAGAAGAAATCCTCCCAACAAAAGTTAAAGGAAAGATATGAGGAAGGAGATACCAGCGTGGGGATGCTAGGAGAACCCTCCAGCAAATTTGATTATTATGTCAGCTATTCGAGAGAGCCATCCAAAGCCTCAGCTAGTCAGAGCAAGGTCTGTCCCGACAACTCCCACCCGGTCGATGTTCTAGAGGCAGAATGCTCCAAGTTCATAGCTATTGTCCGGTTCAATGAAAAGTTGAAAGATTTGGAAGATAAATACAGGGTCCCCATAGAATACATGGCCAGACAGGGCAGAATCAAATTCTCACATGAGGAGGATTTCATCTGTGTAATCCAAGCAAATCCCCCTGTCGGCTACACATATAAGGTGGTAGTATCAAAAATCAGCAAAGAAAAAATGACTTACCATCAATGCATAGACAAAATGAATCAGACCCTTCATTCTATAAGCTTGATTGTTACAGAGGAGCTTACCGAAAGACTGCATCAGGCCTCCCTTGATCCACTTACCATTTTTCCAGGGCATCGACCCACAAACATGTTGGGTTTTGGGGTTACATGCGCAGTGAATTATTTAGCAAATAACAAAATCCTAGCCTTGAATCCGTCTAACATGAAGAGATTAAAACTATGAATATAGATTTACTAACCTTGTTTCGAATTTGACTTTCGTATCAGATTCGCAATTCAGATTTGAATCATAGACGAAACTTGGATCTTCTTCCTTATTCTTCCTTGGTGATGAATTAACAACGGTAATCTTCAAACTTTAGGCAATAAATCAATCGCCCTCTATCGGTAATCCACACGCGAACGAACCAAGATCTTGTATCTTATTGGATTGCTAGATGATCAGATTGTTGAAATGATTTTCAACAATCAATGGCTAATATGGAATTGAATCTGAGGAGATTTGATCTTTGATTCATTATCAATATCAATCAATTGGTGTTTCTCAAACCCCAATTTTCGTCTACCATAGCTAAGGCAAAAGAGTTCTATTTATACTTTATAAATATCCTTAACCCTTAGGGAAAAGAGCCCTTTTCCTAGCCAAAATTGAAGCCCAACAGGAGCCTTGTCCCGCGCGAGACTGGCGTGTCCCGCGCGATACAATGCTACAGTCAAAAATTGGAGCTGAATAGAAGCCTTGTCCCACGCGAGACAGGATGTCCTGTGCGATACAATGCTACGATTCAATCCAAGCATCCAGAAATCCAATTTCCAATATTGAGCCATTATTCAATTTGTTCTTTGTGTGTGACCCTTTAGGAATTATATTTTATGTTGGTAGTGAGTTGAAACATCAACCTCACAAGACATAAGTGGTCTCTAGCAAACCATTATGTCCACCCAATTAAATATAACATCAAAGCTTGATTCCTTGATAGATCAATGTCACAATCCCTTTATCCACGATGTCATATTGAACTTGAGTCATGGTCCACGCCAACTCATATTGTTCAATGCTTTCTCAATTCCGAATATGTTGATAATCCAAGTGCATTTGATCTCTATCAAATATCTTGAGTACGACCGTACATTTCATCAACACTTATTCATCGAGGGGCCCAAGCATACATCTCTCTTTACGAGGGACAAATCTCATCTTGACTTATCATTCTTCCCTACGTGAATCTAATCATGCCAACATAGCCCTTATTGATATCCTATTAAAGATAGTGTTAAACTACATCAAACATAACCTTCATCATGTGAAAGACGATGATAATCTCAGGTACAAAGGATTATAATGACACAACTATCATGAGATTTACATATGACCATAGACCATGTCGTAAATCTCATAGAAGGTTCTGTCCAGTACCTTGTTCTCTAACAAGTATTCATAAGTTTAATGTTCATCCCCATGCATATAATCATCTCTATAATTATCCATTACCAACTTATACATGTTATTCATAATAACTAGGGACACAGATTATTATAATAAACATGCATATAATAATCCAAATAAGCAGTCTCTATAATAAATGGTAAAGACGATTACATAACGGTATTGATAATCAGTCATAATAATCATCAGTCTAGGGCATAATACTAGCAATCTCCCACTTGCACTAGGCCCAATCTCCTAGGTATCGTATACCAATGGCCCTAACATGACTATCATGCTTCTGCTTGTGCGAGGAGATTTGTAAGTGGATCCCTAGGCTTATCGTCGATCGATACTTTGCTTATCTTAACGTCTCCTCATTCTATGAATTCTAGAATGAGGTGAAAATGTCTAAGTATGTGTTTGGATCATTGATGTGACCTTGGTTCCTTTGCTAGTGCAATGACACCACTATTGTCACAATAAAGTTACACCGGATTAGTGATACTTGGAACAACTTTCAAGTCACTAATGAACTTTTGATCCAAACTGCCTCTTTAGCTGCATCGGATGCCGCTAAGTATTCGGCCTTAGTTGTAGAATTGGCTACGATATTCTGTTTGAAACTCTTCCAATAAAACCGCACATCCATTAAGCATAAACACAAACCCCAATTACCATCTTAAATTATCTTTGTCAGATTGGAAGCTTGCATCTGTGTAACCTTTATAACAAGATTAACTTCCAGCCTTTCAAAACCAAGAACGCATCCTTAGTCCTTCTTAAGTTCTTAAGGATCGTCTTAACTGCAATCTAATGGTTCTCATAGGATTAGATTGGTATCTACTCGTCATGCTTAGAGCATACGAGACATCCGATCTAGTACAAATAAGGGCATACACTACAAGAAAAACGGCAGTTACCGACGGAAAAATCCGTCACTAAATGCCAAAAATCCGTCACTAAATCAATTTAGTGACGGATTTTAGACGTAAAAAATCCGATGTTAAAACGTGCGTCGCTAAATTTTTCGACGGATTACTGACGGTTCTCAATCAGATTTAGCGACGGAAATTTCTGTCGCTAACGTTTTAAAATCCGTCGGTAATTTGGTAAAATAAACGACCAATTTAAAGTATTATCTTGAAGCGGATTAACGACGGAAAATTTCGTCGCTATTTAAACGGTCGTTTTATTTTTTGGACCATTTTCGTGACGGATTATCGACGGATTATTCCGTCGTTATTTAAATGGCCATTTTATTTTTTTTGACCATTTTAGTGACGGATTATCGACAGATCATTCCGTCGCTATTTAAATGGTCATTTTATTTTTTGGACCAATTTAATGACGGATTATCGACGGATCATTCCGTCGCTAATATTTATTCCAAAATTTCCCAATTTTATTAATTTTTTTAAATTTTCTTTTTTCAATATTTTTTATTTTGATATATCAAATTATCGACGGATATTTCCGTCGCTAATTTGATATTTTTTATTAAATATATATATATATATATATATATATATATACATATACATACATATATATACATATATATACATATATACATATATATACATATATACATATATATATATACATATATATATATATATATATATATATATATATATATATATATATATATATATATATACATATATATATATACCTCAACTTTTTATTCTCAAATTAGTCCCTTAACATTTTTTATTCTCAAAGCAGTCACTAAACTTTTTTATATTCAAATCAATCCTTGCATTTTCAAAAGTTCACTTTGCTCCACCACCATCCACAACCAACACAAATCAAACAAAAGTTTGTACAAATCGAAATAAAACACAAAATACATTAAAATGAACAAATCGAAATCGAAATATGAACAAATCGAGAGAGAGATGTAGAGGAGTAATATGAACAAAATCAAAAGAAATTTCTACAAATCGAAATCATAAACCACATGTTCCAGGGATGAACACGGAATGAATAATGCAATAAGAATGAGGGAATTGGGTTGAATAGTACAAAGCTTGATTTATTCTAGCTTTGGGCGGAATTTGCAAGTCCATATCTCTGCATTACTTTTTGGGTTGCAAGTCTTTGCGGACCTCACTTGCACGCAAAGTACCACTTGCCATGAGTGCGGCAAATTCACGGCCTATTTCTTCCTGCACCTTGTTTCGGGCATTCCCGAGGGGTCTCCTGCAGACTCCATTCACGGATGTTGTTGACTTTGACTCGTCATTCTTGTTTACGAGCTTCTCCAAAGATTTTGCTCCGGCAGAGGGTTGACCTTGGATACGCCTATGGGTTTTCCAGCAGTACTTGTTATCGGAGAAGTTGGAGATGGGGCCACTGGCGATGGCCGGGTCGGGAACTTGGGGAACGGCATTTGCTCTCAATGTACCCTCCAATTCTTGGATCATAGGCACTAAAATAACAAAAACTCATTATTAGGCCTGCTTGATAAGAAATAAAATGATCCTCCATGGTTCAACATACTCCCAGAAAGACCATTTCTAAGAATTAGGCGATAGATTTTGGGTTCAAATATTACACTCCAAAGAATGAACGGTATCCAATCAAAATCAACGAATGAAATGAACACACCCGAGATTTCTTCGCAAACGAATAACAACTTCTATTCTAACCTTAATGCCCCCGGAAAAAAATGGATTCATCAATGCAACTTCATGTAGCCAATCTTTCGAACAATCACAAACTCACAACAACTTTGTCTATCCCAATATGGGTTATATCATGTAATAATAAGGCAAATTAAATCCAATTTCTCCCATCAGTAAGTAGTCTGAAGAACAAATTTGACCACATAAACATCAAACAAATTCAAATTGCAAACGGAAAGCATCCCAGGAGATCAACAATTGAAAATTGACAACTTCTGTTTTTAAATCTTCTAATAGAATAAAATAAAATAAAATTAGAAGAACAAAATCATAGAAAAAAAAAGAGAGCAGGGAAATGGGTGTCTGCGAAAAGGGTACCTCGTGAACGGGAGCTTTGGAGGAGGAGGAAGCACCGCATATGAAAAGAGAGGAGAATGTCCGTTTTGTGGCGGTGGGTCTTCTTGACCCGACCCGAGAAGGACGATTTGAACCTAGGCGACTGCAGCTCAGCCCCATGAAACCCTTACCCACATGGCAAGAATCGCATAATAGTCTGTCAAACCCACAGCGCCTCCTTCGTGGCGGCAATTAATCTCTTTCGCGGCGGCGATTAATCTCTTTCACACACGACATTTCCACCCGCCACCGCTGCTCCACCTCTCCAAGTGAGAAGAATTTGATGACGATGGCTCTAATCCAAACCTTCTTCCAACAATGCCCCTTAGCTTTTACTCAATCCCTATCTTCTTCACACCCTCCCCTGGCTACTCATGTTCGGGTGAAATTCGTCGTCTCTTGTTCCGCTTTGTCTTCTCCGGTGACCGTTGTTCCCGTGCTTTCCGATACGTCCATGACCGGCGCTCACGTTGCCGTCGCCAGATCTGAGGGAGGGAGTCGAAAAGGGAGAGATGGAGTAGAGAGAGAAAGTGGGTGTGTGTGTGAGAGAGTGTGTGTGTGACTGGAAAGAGAAAGTGTGTGTGTGTGTGAGGAGTATATAATATTAAAAGAAATATATATAAATAATGATGAATTAGGACCATTGGATTTGACTGAGATTAATGGTATAGATTGATTTGTTGATAATTCATGTGAATATTAAAGGGCCAATCAAATGAAAGTGTGTTTTTGTTTTTATGGGATGAATTTGGACCATTGGATGTGATACATTTAATGGTGAAGATGTTGCTTGGATAATGATCCATGTGAATATTTGTATTTCTTCATGATTATAATAATTAATAAAAATAATTAATAATAATAATAATTTAAACTATAAAATAATATTATGTTTAATATCAATAATAATAATATTTATTATCAATAATATTTATTAATGAATTATGAATTATCAAATAATGAATTATTTAGTTAATTTCTAACTTATTTTTTATAATTTTTTAAAAAAACTTCCTTATCAAAAAAAGTCTAAAATATTTATCTCAGTTCAAAAATAAATTAAAAAAAAAATAATTTTACTTTAAAAATATTAATAATTCTTATTAAAATACCCTCATACCCTAAACCTCATATACCCTAAACCCTAAACCTCATATACCCACATATCCTAAACCTCATATACCCTCATACCCTAAATCCTAAA
Organism: Adenophora triphylla var. japonica; assembly: GCA_022495995.1. NCBI lineage: Eukaryota > Viridiplantae > Streptophyta > Magnoliopsida > Asterales > Campanulaceae > Adenophora > Adenophora triphylla. The sequence goes on along the minus strand of JAFEMH010006657.1, from coordinate 97,078 downwards.
CCTCGCATATACCCTACACCCTAAATCTCATATACCCTAAACCTTATACTCTATACCCTATACCCAAAACCCTAAACCCTATACCCTATATAGAGTATAGGGTATAGGATATAGGGTATAGGGTATAGGGTATATAGTATAGAGTATAGGGTATACCCTATAGGGTATAGGGTATACCATATAGGGTATACCCTATAGAGTATAGGGTATAGGGTATAGAGTATAGGGTATAGGGTATACCCTATAGGGTATAGGGTATAGGGTATACCCTATAGAGTATAGGGTATAGGGTATATGGTATAGGGTATAGGGTATACCCTATAGAGTATAAGGTATAGGGTATAGAGTATAGGGTATAGGGTATACCCTATAGGATATAGGGTATAGAGTATAGGGTATAGGATATACGGTATAGGGTATAGAGTATAGAGTATAGGGTATAGGGTATACGGTATAGGGTATACCCTATACCCTATCGGGTATAGGGTATACCCTATAGGATATAGGGTATAGGGTATAGAGTATAAGGTATAGGATATACCCTATAGGGTATAGGGTATACCCAATCGGGTATAGGGTATACCCTATAGGGTATAAGGTATAGGGTATAGGGTATACCCTATACCCTATAGGGTATATCCTATACCCTATGCTCTATACCCTATACCCTATACCCTATATCCTATACCATATATCCTATACCCTATACCCTATACCCTATATCCTATATCCTATACCATATACCATATACCCTATACCCCATACTCTATACCCTATACTATAGACCCTATACACTATACATTATACCCTATACCCGATAGGGTATAGGGTATACCCGATAGGGTATAGGGTATACCCTATAGAGTATAGGGTATAGGGTATAGAGAATAGGGTATAGGGTATAGGGTATACCATATAGGGTATACCATATAGAGTATAGGGTATAGGGTATACCCTATACCCTATTGGGTATAAGGTATACCCTATAGGATATAGGGTATAGGGTATAGAGTATAGGGTATAGGGTATACCCTATAGAGTATAAGGTATAGGGTATAGAGTATAGGGTATAGGGTATACCTTATAGAGTATAGGGTATAGGGTATACCTTATAGAATATAGGGTATAGGGTATAGGGTATAGGGTATACACTATAGAGTATAGGGTATAGGGTATACCCTATAGAATATAGGGTAAATGGTATACCCTATAGAGTATAGGGTATAGGGTATACCTTATACCCTATCGGGTATAGGGTATACCCTATAGGATATAGGGTATAGGGTATAGAGTATAGGGTATAGCGTATATGGTATAGGGTATAGAGTATAGGGTATACGGTATAGGGTATACCCTATACCCTATAGGATATAGGGTATAGGGTATAGGGTATAGAGTATAAGGTATAGGATATACCCTATAGGGTATTGGGTATACCCTATCGGGTATAGGGTATACCCTATAGGATATAAGGTATAGGGTATAGGATATAGGGTATACCCTATAGGTTATAGGGTATACCCTATAGGGTATAGGGTATACCCTATACCCTGTAGGGTATATCCTATACCATACTCTATACCTCATACCCTATATCCTATACCATATACCATATACCCTATACCCTATATCCTATACCCTATACCATATACCATTTACCATATACCCTATACCCTATACTCTATATCCTATAACTTATACTCTATACCCTATACCCTATACACTATACATTATATCCTATACCCTATACACTATATACTATACCATATACACTATATACTATATCCTATACCCTAAATGTATAGTTTTTTTTTATTTTTTATGAATATAAATAAATATTTTGGACGTTTTTTAGTATTGAAGTTTTTTTCAAAAAGTTATATAAAAAAGCTTAGAAAAAAATAAACAAATAAAAGTATAATAAAGAAATAAGGGACGGGTAAAAATTTTTAATTTTATATATAAATGTATAATTTTTTTTTATTTTTTATGAATATAAATAAATATTTTGGACATTTTTTAGTATTGAAGTTTTTTTAAAAAAAGTTATATAAAAAAAGTTAGAAAATTAATAAACAAATGAAAGTATAATAAAGAAATCAGGGACGGGTAAAATTCTTTAATTTTTATTTATAAATGTATAGTTTTTTTAATTTTTTATGAATATAAATAAATATATTGGACATTTTTTAGTATTAAAGTTTTTTTTAAAAAAAGTTATATAAAAAAGTTAGATAAAAAATAAACAAATGAAAGTATAATAAAGAAATCAGGGACGGGTAAAATTCTTTAATTTTTTATTTATAAATGTATACTTTTTTTATTTGTAAAAAAATCCACTACTAACCAACATCTCAAATAATTTTATTTATCAAAAAAAAATATAAAAAATTAAAAAAGTTTATATGTTATTGTCCGTCCATCTTCTATTATATACTTTTATTTCTTTAAAAATTCTTAACTTTCTTTATATAAAAAATCCGTCACTAATCCGTCGCTAACTTAAAATATAAATTTAATAATTATTTTGAATAATTTAGCAACGACTGAAATCCGTTGGTAATACTATGTAATTAATTTACCGACGGATTATAATCCGTCGGTAATTAAATCTGTCACTAATCCGTCGCTAACCTAAAATATAAATTTAATAATTATTTTAAATAATTTAGCAACGACTCAAATCCGTCAGTAATAATATGTAATTGATTTACCGACGGATTTTAATCTGTCGGTAATCTAATCCGTCACTAATCCGTCGCTAACCTAAAATATAAATTTAATAATTATTTTAAATAATTTAGCAACGACTCAAATTCGTCGGTAATAATATGTAATTAATTTACCGACGGATTTTAATCCGTCGGTAATTAAATCCGTCACTAATCCGTCGCTAACCTAAAATATAAATTAAATATTTGTTTTAAATAATTTAGCAACGACTCAAATTCGTCAGTAAAAATATCCGTCGCCATTCCGTCACAAATTCGTCGGTAAAAAAGTGCGCAAATTTTTGGCGCCAAAATGGTGACGGATTAGAGACGAAATGGAATTCGTCGGCATATCCGTCACTAAATCCGTCGGTAATCTCGTCCTAATTTCGTTTTTTGTTTTTCACCCCAGGTCGTTGCTATTTCATCGCTAATCCGTCGGTATTAGTGACGGATTTATTTCCGTCACTAATTTCCGTCGGTATCTGTCAGTTTTCTTGTAGTGATACATGACTGATCCAAATGCCGAAGCATATGGAAATTCATTTGTTCTCTTTCGCTTACCAGTTGTCTTTGGACACTGAGTCTTCCTAAGAGTAATTCCATGACCCATTGGTAAGTTTCCTCTCTTAGAATTTTCTATCTTGAATCTTCTAAGAACCTTGTCAATGTAGGTACTTTGACTCAAAACAATTATCCTTTTAGATCTATCTCTATAGATCTTGATGCTAAGGATGTAAGCAGCTTCTCTCATATCTTTCATTGAGAAACATTTCCCTAACTAAGACTTGATAGTATGAAGTGCAGGAATGCCTTTTCCAATGAGTAAGATATTATCGACATACAATAAGAGAAATAATACTACGCTCCCACTGAATTTCATGTATACATAAGGTTCATCTTTGTTCTTGATGAAGTCAATCTCTTTGACCGATTCATCAAAATGAAGATTCCAACTCCTCGAAGCTTGCTTCAACCCATATATGGATCTTTGCAACTTGCATACTTTATTAAAATTTCTTGGATCGACAAAACTTCGGGTTGTGTATTATACACATCCTTAAGAATCCTTCCATTTAGGAAATTCGTTTTGACATCCATTTGCCATATTACATAGTAGTAATATGCGGCTATGGCAATTAAAATTTAGACTACGGAATTGCAACTGGCGAAAAGGTTTCAACATAGTCAATACTATGAATTTTCCTAAATCCCTTTGCTACAAGCCTAGCCTTGTAAGTATACACCTTCACATCCATGTCGGTCTTGAAGACCTACTTGGACCCTTTAATTTTTACCCCTTCAGGTGACTCAATTAAGTTCCAAACTTGATTATCAGACATGGATTGTAATTGGGATTCCATGGTTCCTAGACATTTATCCGAATCAGGAGTGGACATCGCCTCTAGATAGGAAGTAGGTTCATCATTCTGAATGACTTCTACTTTATTACTTTTCGATACGAGAAATCAATATTTCTCGTGTTCAGATCATAACTTATCCGATCTACGATGGATTTGTGCAACCGGTTCCACAACTCTTTGTGAACTTGGTTCCGTCTCTACTCTTGGTTCCATGTTATTTTCAGGTTCTTGAATTTCTTCAAGATTAATTTTACTCCCATTAGATCCTTTATTGAGAAACTTTTTATCAAGAAATGAACCATATAGAGCAACAAAAACTTTGTTCTCATTGTTGTTGTAAAATTAATATCCTTTAGAATCCTTTGGATAACCAATGAAAATAACCTTGTTAGATTTTGGTGCTAACTTATCAGAGACAAGTCTCTTCACATAAGCTTTGCAACCCCAAATCTTCATGAAAGACAAACTAGGTTTTCTTCCAGGCCACATCTCATGTGGGGTCTTATGAGCCGATTTAGTAGGGACTCTATTCAGTGTGAATGCTGCAGTCTCTAATGCATGTCCCCAAAAGGAAATAGGAAGGTCAACTTGACTCATCATGGAACGAACCATGTCCAACAAGGTTCAATTCCTCCTCTCAGACACACCATACAATGTGGTGTTCCGGTTGGGGTCAGCTCTGAAACAATTTCACAGTTTTGAGATGATTGTCAAACTCTTGGCTTAAATATTCTCCACCTCGATTGGATCAAAGTACTTTAATAGTTTTGCCAAGATTATTTGTACTTCATTTTAAAATGTTCTAAGCATCTCAAATTATTCACTCTTGGACTTCATCAGATAGACAAAGCCATATCTAGATAAGTCATCAGTGAATATAATGAAATACTGAAATCTTCCCCTAGAAATGCTACTTAATAGTCCACATACATCTCATGTACAAGGGCCAATAAGTCACTAGCCCATTCACTACTCTTAGTGAAGGGTGGTTTGGTCATTTTTTCAAATAAACAAGATGCACATACCTCAAATGATTCATAATTATATGAGTCAAAAAGTCCATGTTAATGGAGTTTAGATAAACATTTCTCATTTATATGACCAAGCCGAAATTCCATATGAACGTGTTATTCACATTCTTCGGATTAGATTTCTTATTTATATAATAGATATATTCAATATTACGGTGCTATCTCTTTTTGACAGAGATAGAGGGAGCTAAAGCTTGAAACAAAAGCTTACGGTGCAATTTCTTTTTGACAGAGATAGAGGGAGCAAAAGCTTGAAACTAAAGCTTACGACACTATCTCTTTTTGACAGAGATAGAGGGAGCTAAAGTTGGAAACTAAAGCTTACGGCGCTATCTCTTTTTGACTGAGATAGAGGGAGCTAAAGCTGGATGACGTTATTTCTCTCTGATGGAAATAACGGTGATTTTTTAGAGGAAACGTTATTCTATTTGGAGATAACGGATATTCTTGGGAGACAACGTTATTCCATTTGGATATAACGGAGATTATTTGTTCAATTGGAAAGTCCAGGGGCAGAAGTGTAAATTCAACCTGAGACAAATAAGGCCGCCCAACTAGGGATGTAGAAAAAGAGGCTGCACGGCCTGAGACTCCGTCACACCAGATTGTTTTATCAGGAGGAAAAATACGAGCAGTGTCCATTGTTGCCATTGTTGTCGAGGAGAGAAAAGAGAAAAGAGAGAGAAAATGCCAAGTTTTTTGAAATCTCAAGCTTCTACCACTCTAATGGATCAAGGAGGGTATGCAATGCCTCGACAAGCGCGCCGTAATCAATCAAAAGCCGCGAGGTTGAGGAGAAGGGAATTGGCACTACAAAAAAAGGGGCCTTACCACACTTTATTTGTTACGGTCTGTCGAACCGACACAAATAGGCTTTTATTTATTACGATTTTTAAGACCGTAAGAAATAAAATATTGTCTACTACGGTTTTCTACAAACCGGGGTAAATAAATATTTTTATGTCGGTCTTTTCTAAAAAGTAACAAAAGCTTTTAACGAGCAAATCTTTTTTTTTTCATTTACAATAGTTTTAATATGACCGTGACAATTGTTTTTACAAAAATATTGACTTTTTTCATTGACTTCTACATATATCCCAATTACATCTAATAAAGAATAAGTTTCCAAAATTCCCTCCACCAGGTAAAAAAATGAAAACTTCCCTCCACCACTTTCCGTCCCAAAATCGAAATCTGCCGCTGAAAAGGTAACCATTGTTCTCTCTAATTCTACCTCAAAGACAATTTCTATTATCTATTTATTTATCTAATTTAATCTTTTATTCTCCATGATAACGATAGTTGAAGTCGCGCAGCATAGTAGCAGCAGTCATCTGGATCTCCGGAACAGATTTCATTATCATCATCTGTTAATTCAATATTTTTTCAATTATGATAAGAATATTATTCTCATTTTGTATTTATGTAATTTAATTTGTCTTTCGCTTAATTTGGTGCAAATATTGTTTGATTGTTTTCGGGTTAGGGCATAGAAAAATTAGTAGCTTTACCTCAGGCAATTCTGGTGAAATGAATTTTACATCAGCTGTAGTATCCTTCATCCATCTTCATGCTAGTACTCTCAATCCTCTATTAAATAGAACCTTGTTTAAGGAGACCCGCACCATTTATAGTAATTGATGCAATATACCTTGTTGGACATTTAATTACTATCCCAATTTGATCTAACGTTTGACAAATGCTTATAATGTCCTTACAAGTGAGAGTGTTCTTTAACTACTCAGGGTTGATGTTAAATACATTTTTTCATCTTTTTTATTATCATTTAGTGAGTGGTTTCTAAGCCTACTCTTGACAAAGTGGTTTCTGAAGAACTCGTTCAGATTCAAAACACCTCTAAGTTGACATGAAATTGTTGACTTGCGCATTTCATTAAATTAGATTATGTTGTCTAGTCTCCAAGTTTTCAGTTTTTTAGTTGGGTATACTTTTCTGACTTTAGAATATAAAGAGGTAAATTTTTTTAGTCAGTATAAAGAGGTAATTGCATTGCACAAAAAGTTCATGAAATCTAGTGAAATATCATTAAAATTCCAAGCCTGACAAGAATGTTGATTTAAACAGTGTTTGGGGTCAGCAAGCATTCTAAATAAAATTGGGTTTGATACTAAGTGTTGTAGGATCTTCTTCTTTAATAGTAGTCAATATTAGGAAGTTTCTGTATCAGGAACCAACACCAACGCATTCACAAGTGTTTCCAATAATCCGATAAATTAGTATTGATTCCAAACGCATACAATTCCCTAATATAGATTATTAACAAGTGACATAGGGGCACTTCTTAGCAATATTAGGAAATTGGGTTCGATACTAAGTGCTGTAAGATCTTGCTAAGAAGTTCCCCTATGCCACTTGTTAATAATCTAAGAGTGCAAGGGACTCATCTCCCTTAATATTTACTCTGTACTCCGTGGTAAGTTTCGTCGTGTTCTCCCGCAGCCGAGAGTAGGGACTAAAATTTAGGCCTGAGAGTTGCAACATCCGCCCCCAGCCTCACCCCAATCTGAATGATGGTGCACAATTATAACATTAGAAAAGAAAAACAACTAAGATGGGAGAGCAGATCAGATTTTAAATCCAGCACATCTTGATATTTTCATTTTGTCGCATGTATACAGAGCCAAATTTGAGATATAAATTTGTGGGAGCTTTTTTTATGAGTTGAATTAACTTCAAGAAAATATTTTCAATTTATCTCTATACTTTTTTTTTCACCTTGGTGGGGGGGAGGGGGAGTAGGGACTGTGAAGTTTGTTCACTAGATGATGTCTATACATTTTCAAGCTGTTTCTCATTACCTTGTTGTCAGCGAAAATCATTTCAATGTCAAGTGTATATTTTTTCTTTTTTTCCTCTTTTGCTTGTCCTACCATCTATTGAACTTAATTTCGCTTGTTTTTTTTATTTAAGTTGCTGCTTAATGGAATTGTTCTTTTTTGTTCCGTAATTAGAGACATTTATTTAATAAATGTGATTGGTACACTCTTTTGATGTCCCTTCCTGATTTTTTTTCTTTAATGTAGCTGCAATATCAAACCCATTTAGAGATTCAAATTTGGACCGGAATCCGAAATTCGGAAATAGTGGGAACCTTATGAGCTTGGCTGACTTTTTGACCTTGGAAAATAATATTTCATCTATTTCTGGTGTCTTGATCAACATAAAGGTAAATTTAGAATGTTCTGAACCTTTCTCTGTATTATAAAAATGACATGATGTTTTTTTTGTCAAATTCCGTGTTCTTTGTTTTTGTCGGAGGAGGGGGCGGGGTGGGAGAGAACTTGAGGATTCCAGCTAATGTTCAATGTAATCCTTGAATTAGAAAAAAAGGATGTACGAAATATGGTGTCTCAAATTCTGGAACTAAAGATAACTTTTAACCAGAATATCTGAAACAATCAGACAATATTTTATTGAAAGTAGCTTAAGAGACTAAAATTCAGCTTTGTCTGTTTACCATGGAGTAAGATGAGCTTGGTTATTACCGATAATTCATTTATTTTTGACTGGTTCAAATACCAAATTTACATCCTTTTGAATATACCATTTGTTATTGTCAATTTATGGTCACTAGTGTTTTTTATTTTTATCTTTTTGTTGTTGATGGAGCAACGGATGCCTTTCGGCTATTAGGTAAATATTCCCTCCATCCCTAAAAGAAAGTTTATTTTTAACTTTAAGGTAAATTTAAGAAAGTTGATCTCTAAGCAATTTTAGTAGCATTATTTAAAAAATACCCTTAATGATATCACCATACGAGACAAATATTGCAAGTGATTATAAAATGATGAATGACAATGGAGATTTAGTAATTTCACCAAAAATGTATATTCATTTAGAGACTAGCAAGCCTTAAATTGAAGTGACCAATGCTGATAAACTGTTTCATTTTCTATTGAAGTTCGACTTATGCAAGAAAAAATTGTTTATGTCAATATGTATGATGTTGTTAAAGGCTCTTGATAGAGCAGATCTACATGTAGGATGAATTTCCACTATGTCGTGTTCTTCTTACATACATGCATTTATTGTACCCATGTATATCTTCGTAAATATTTTTAAACCCATATGGCGTATTTAATTAATGTGCTCTTTTTTCTTTAGGTTTTTTTTTTTTTTGAAAATAAACATGGATAAAAGTTGGATTCACTTGAAGAATAGAGCCTCAGAAGAATACTTTAACGGGGTTGAGCAATTTCTAGAGATTGCTTTTATTAATGAAACCACGACAAAAAGTCCTTGCAAGAAATGCATGAATCATTTCTTTATGGACAAAGATACAATAAGGGGTCACTTGATATGGAATGGGTTTTGGACCAGTTACACACGTTGGGATCTTCATGGAGAGACTCTTCAAGCTAACGAAGATGATAATGCTAGTAGTCTACATCAAAATGTATCACACGTAGGGGATGATATGGTTGGAATGGTGCATGATGCATTGGGTATAGAAAACTTTGACGAATTTACAGGCACTAAAGAAAGTCCCATTAGTGATCCCTTGGGAGCAGATGAAGAAACCAAAAAGCTTTTCAAGCTTATTGAAGATGCAGAACAGCCTTTATATGAGGGGTGTAATAATTTCACTTCATTTTCATTTCTCGTAAGACAATTGAATGTGAAAGTGACATGCAAAATGACTAATAAGGTTGTAATTGAAATCCCGAATGCATTGCGTGAGCCATTCCCTGATGCACGCTTGCCCAAATCCTATTACGAAGCCCAAAAGATAACTTCTAACATGGGATTTAGTTATGAAACATGGGATGCTTGCAAGAACAATTGTATGTTGTACCGCAACGAGGATAAGGATTTTGATAGATGTATCATCTGTCAATGTTCTAGGTATCGAGAAGTTGACCCCAACAATGAAACTATTAAGAATGGTGCAGTACAAGGGAAGAGAATTCCGCAGAAGCAAGTGAGATATTTCCCTCTCAAGCCATGATTGAAAAGGTTGTTCATGTCTGTACATACTGCTTCACTTAAGAAATGGCATGCTTCAGAGTAGACGTGGCCATTTTATAAACCGGACCGGCCAACCGGCCGGTTTTCAACCAGTCAACACCGGCCAAAACCGATCAACGCCGGTTAACCGGAACCGGAAACCAAAACCGGTAAATGGGAGGTTCGGTTACGGTTCGTCATTTTGAAAACCGGTCAACCGCCGGTTAAAACCGACGGTTAACTGGCTAAACCGCCATTTTGAAATTAATTAATTTAATTTGAAACGATCATGTGACCGTTGGAGGAGCAGTTGGCGACGTGGGCTTGCTTGGCCACTTGGGGCGCGTAGCGTGGGCTGGCCGCCTGGGCTGCTGACCGTTGGCCAACGGCTACTTGGCCTTGAAATCCTTCCCCCTTTCCAGTTTTCCAGCGCCTGGTTGTCCCCCCCTTGGTCTTTTCCAGTTAATTACACTAACGGATCTAACCCAAAAAAAAAACACATTTTTCCTAATTAAAACTAACTATAAATATCACCTCCCTCCTCCCATTTGATTTCCACATTATTTCTCTCTACTCTTTCTCTTCTACTCTCAAATATTCACAAATACTCTCACTCTCATCCAATTTTCAGTTAAATATTGTCCCATTTTCAGTTAGTTTTCTAACGAAATGAGTGCTTTTCTTCATTTTCATCCATTTTTAAGCACCGTTTCATTTCCACACATCATTTTATCTTACATAAATGGCTGGAAATCAAAGAAAAAGCAATTTAGGCAAGTCCCTTTTTGGTTCTTCCTCCCCCAACGACGATTTTGATCATCAAAATCCAAATATTCAACAAAATGAGGAAGAAGAACAAGTTAAAATTGAAAGTGGTAGTGCTAGGAGGGGTAGGGGCATCCGAGCTACTAGGGGAGGTGGTCGGGGACAACGACAACCTCCTACGGAATGAGCGCCGCAATCCGATACCTTCGCCATCCATTTCACCAAAAGAAATATTAATGCCGATGATGATTATAATTTTCGAGCATGTTGCAACTATTGTACCGCGTCTTACGCATTCAAAAAAGGCGGAGGGCATGGGACGCTCAATGGGCATTTGGCATCAAAACATCCCGAGAAACTTGGCATTTCTGCTACGTAAACTCAATTACAATTTCAACAACGTAGTTCGGGTTCGGGTGCACAAGGTTCGTCTTCCCCTTCTTCCGTCCTTTTTAAATTTGACAAGTGGGTTTATAAGGATGAACTAGCCAAAGTTATTTGCGTTAAAGGCCTTCCTTTTAATTTTGCGGATTGTGATTTTTATGAAAATTTTGCTCGCCTTTCTTTAAACCCCGCCGCCACGAGAGTACCACGTACGAATCTCGTACGTGATATTACTAGAGTGGTTCAAAAATATAAAAAAGATTTAATTGGTGTTTTATCAAAATTAGAAAATAAAGTTTCAATTTGTGCCGATGGTTGGAGTGATCATTGGCAAAGAAATACTTATTTGGGCGTTACTTGCCATTGGATAGATAATTCATAGAAAATCCAAAAAAGATTAATTGCTTACAAAGATTTTGAGCCACCGCATTCCGCGGAAAATATTTGTGCAAAATTGCTTGAGATTTTTCTTGAATATGATATTTTAAATAAAATATTTACTATTTCATTTGACAACGCAAGTGCTAATACGGCTAGTTTGCCCGATTTAATTATCGTTTGTCAACCCTCACTTGGGGGTAAGTTTTTTCATATTAGATGTTTATGTCATATAATTAATTTATGTGTTAGGGATGGTTTAGATGCATTAAAAAATAATGTTAAGCCAATTAGACGAGCTCTTCAATTTATTTCTAAAAAAAAAATCTAATACAAAAAAATGGATAAAGTTTTTAAGAAGTAAAAGTGTGTTGGACAAATATTTTACTTACGATGTTCCAGGTGGAATTTCACCTACAAAATATTAACCGATGGTTTTGCTTATAAAGATCTTCTAATGCAATTTTTTATGTCAATTGGCTATCATGAACCTCTATTTGCTTATTATTGGAATGCATGCATTAATTTATGTGAATTGTTAAAAAAAATTTAATACCGCAACTTTGGCTTTTTTGGGAGTTTATTATCCAACTTCCATTTTGGTGCTAGAGCATTGTGGTGCAATTGTTATTTTTGACAATTTAAAAGAATGCCATATTTTAAGAATGCATTTTTAACATGAGAGAAAAATGGCTTAAATATTTTGACAAAATTCCCTCTCTCTTCTTGGTTGCAAAATTATTAGATCCCTGAGTTAAATTAGATGATTTAGAGTGCATTGTAGATTATTATTATATGAAGTTATATTCTGATGGTGACGGTGGTAATCAACCTTTGTCAATTATTGTTCAAGACACAAAAAATGATTTGATTAACCTCTTTAATGAGTATAATGCCTTATATCACTACAAGGAAAATCGATTTTAGCTACGACAAATTCCGTAGCTAAATTGAAGATTCCGTAGCTAAATCGTGTTTAGCTACGGATTTGTTCCGTAGCTATTCCGTGGGTGCAGGTTTGTCGCTAAATTGAGCGTCACTGTTTTGTAGCTATTTTAGAGACGTATATGTCTGTCTCTAATTTAGAGACAGATATGGCCGTCTCTAAATTAGAGACAGATATGTCCATCTCTAAATTAGAGACAGATATGTCTATCTCTAAATTAGCTACAGATATGACCATCTACGAATTAGCGACAGATTTTTCGTTTCTATTTAAATTCTCGTTTTATTTTCGAACCATTTTAGCGACGGATATTTCCGTCGCTAAATTGATATTTTTTTAAAAAAAATTATATATATATTTAAAAATATATATTAATATATTTTAAATATATATATATATATATATATATATATATATTTAAAATATATTAATATATATTTTTAAATATATATTTTTAAATATATATTAAATCAGTCCCTTAGTTTTTCTTATTCTCAAATCAGTCCCTTAATTTTTATTAATCTCAAATAAGTCCTTGATATTTCATAATTACACTTTGATCCCTAAACTTCTTTTATACTCAAACAGTCCTCACAAACTTCCACCAACAGCAACCTCACCGGCGCCGTCTAACCACCAGCAACACCCACCGTCTAACCACCAGCAACACACCACCGTCTCAATCACCGGCGCCACCATCAATGGAAAACAAATTGAAAAACAGATCAAACAAATCGAAAAACAGATCAATCAAATCGAAAATCGAAAAACAGATCAATCAAATCGAAAATCGAAAAACAGAAACTCAAAAACCAAACCCAATTTCATACCGAGGTTCAACAGAGGTTCAACTGGTGTCGCCGGATCTGCCGCTGCTTCGCCACCTGCTCCTCGATTGGCTCCTACCGAGGTTCAATAGAGACTAAAAATGGAGAAAGAGAGAGAGTGATGGAGGGCGGAGGGTGACGGCGGCGTAAGGTGAAGAGATAAAAGGGAATGGGGAGGCTGTTTGTGTTTGTTGAAGGGAGAGAAACAGAGAGAGTGACGGAGGGTGGTGTCGCCGGAGAGCATGGCGGAGGCTGAAGGGACGGTGAGGGAGCTGAGGGAAATGAGAGAGAGAGAAAACGGTGGGTAGCTTCAACTGGGTTCTGGAAATTCGAAATGAAGAGAGAGAGAGAATACTAAAGAGGAGTGAAATAGGGAGAGAGGGAGTTTGGTATTGGTTGGAATAATATGGTCCGTTTGATCGAAGGTATTGAACGGTCAGATTTTGCCTTGAGCCATAATCCCCGTGAAATTTTGAAATCCAATCAAACAATGCCACATCACGTACTTATATCTATTTCACACTATATTATACACTAACTAAAATATTTATGTCTAATAATAAGAATAATAATATTTATTATTAATAATATTTATTAATAAATTATTAATTATATAATTAATTAATTAATATTAATATTAATTATATAATCAGTAATAATATTAATAATAGTATTAATAATAATTAGAAATTTTTAATATTTTTTATTGAATAGGAAAAAATATTTTAGATTTTTTTTATTACTGAAATTTACAAAAAGTTATCTAAAATATTTACATGCTTTTATTTTATTTATCCAAAATTTTAGTTATAGTAATATGCCTAATATCAAGAATAATAACATTATCATATAATTAGTAATAATACTTAATAATAAGACTAATAATGATATTATTGTTAATTATTCAATTATATAATTGAATGTATTAATAATTATTATTATATAATTAATAATAATATTAATAATAACTAGTAATATTACATAACATCAAAAATAATAATGTTATTAATTAATAATAATATTCATTAATTTAATTATTTTAAATTAATTAATAATAATTTAATAATTTAAACTTTTAAGAAATATTAATATACCTAAGTAATAATTGATATTAATAAATTATAAAAAAAATACTTATTAACAATAACAATAATTTAATCTTTAAAGAAAATAGTAATTAGAAATAATACTTAATAATACGACTAATAATGATGTTATTGTCAAAATGGTATACGGCTACCTCGTTTATTTTTTTTTTAATTTTTTTCTACATTCTAAATGACATTTAAAGTGTTTTTCATCTCTATGACTTTCCTCAAAGTCCAAATGGAAATTGAGTTACAAATATGTGCATTATTTAGGATTTTTAGGGTTTTATGTGTCCCGATCATGTGAAAATGGTATACGGCTACCTCGTTTTTTTTTTTAAATTTTTTCTACATTTTAAATGACATTTAAAGTGTTTTTCATCTTTATGACTTTCCTCAAAATCCAAATGAAAATTGAGTTACAAATATGTGCCATTATTTAGGGTTTTAAGAAATGTGTCCCGATCTTGTGAAAATGGTATGCGGCTACCTCGTTTATTTTTTTTTAATTTTTTTCTACATTCTAAATGACATTTAAAGTGTTTTTCATCTTTATGACTTTCCTCAAAATCCAAATGGAAATTGAGTTACAAATATGTGCCATTATTTAGGGTTTTAAGAAATGTGTCCCGATCTTGTGAAAATGGTATACGGCTACCTCGTTTATTTTTTTTAATTTCTTTTCTACATTCTAAATTACATTTAAAGTGTTTTTCATCTCTATGACTTTCTTCAAAATCCAAATGGAAATTGAGTTACAAATATGTGCCATTATTTAGGGTTTTAAGGAATGTGTCCCGATCTTGTGAAAATGGTATACGGCTACCTCGTTTATTTTTTTTTTACTTTTTTTCTACATTCTAAATGACATTTAAAGTGTTTTTCATCTTTATGACTTTCCTCAAATCCAAATGGAAATTGAGTTACAAATATGTGCCATTATATAGGGTTTTAAGGAATGTGTTCCGATCTTGTGAAAATGGTATATGGCTACCTTGTTTATTGTTTTAATTTTTTTCTACATTCTAAATGACATTTAAAGTGTTTTTCATCTCTATGGCTTTCCTCAAAATCCAAATGGAAATTGAGTTACAAATATGTGCCATTATTTAGGGTTTTTAGGGTTTTATGTGTCCCGATCTTGTGAAAATGGTATACGGCTACCTCGTTTATTTTTTTTTTTAATTTTTTTCTACATTCTAAATGACATTTAAAGTGTTTTTCATCTTTATGACTTTCCTCAAAATCCAAATGGAAATTGAGTTACAAATATGTGCCATTATTTAGGGTTTTAAGGAATGTGTCCCGATCTTGTGAAAATGGTATACGGATACCTCGTTTATTTTTTTTTAATTTTTTTCTACATTCTAAATGACATTTAAAGTGTTTTTCATATTTATGACTTTCCTCAAAATCCAAATGGAAATTGAGTTACAAATATGTGCCATTATTTAGGGTTTTAAGGAATGTGTCCCGATCTTGTGAAAATGGTATACGGCTACCTCATTTATTTTTTTTAATTTTTTTCTACATTCTAAATGACATTTAAAGTGTTTTTAATCTTTATGACTTTCCTCAAAATCCAAATGGAAATTGAGTTACAAATATGTGTCATTATTTAGGGTTTTATGGAATGTGTCTCGATCTTGTGAAAATAGTATACGGCTACCTCGTTTATTTTTTTTTAATTTTTTTCTACATTCTAAATGACATTTAAAGTGTTTTTCATATTTATGACTTTCCTCAAAATCCAAATGGAAATTGAGTTATAAATATGTGCCATTATTTAGGGTTTTAAGGAATGTGTCCCGATCTTGTTAAAATGGTATACGGCTACCTCGTTTATTTTTTTTTTTTAAATTTTTTCTACATTATAAATGACATTTAAAGTGTTTTTCATCTCTATGGATTTCCTAAAAATCCAAATGGAAATTGAGTTACAAATATGTGCCATTATTTAGGGTTTTTAGGATTTTGTGTCCCGATCTTGTGAAAATGGTATACGGCTACCTCGTTTATTTTTTTTAATATTTTTCTACATTCTAAATGGCATTTAAAGTGTTTTTCATCTCTATGGCTTTCCTCAAAATCCAAATGGAAATTGAGTTACAAATATGTGTCATTATTTAGGGTTTTTAGGGTTTTATGTGTCCCGATCTTGTGAAAATGGTATACGCCACTACAAGAAAATGAGGATTTAGCTACAATTTTTTTAGCTACTAAAATATTTTGTAGTTAAAAGATTTGAATTAGCGACGAATTATTTATTCGTAGACAATTCTCTTTGTTTTTACGACAATATTAGTTTTGTAGCCAAATGCTAGACTAAGAAAACAAAACAAAAAAAATTGTCGTTGAATAGGCAAATTTTTTTGGCGCACTAATTTTTCCGCCCGAGTGAAAATGTAAATAAGATTTGGCTACAAAGATATAAATCATTTGCTATGAAATTATTTCATAGTCAAAATTATCCTTAAAATCACCCATAACATTATGTTAAAATAACCTCTAAAATTTAAGTACATTTCATAATGCATATATAACAATCTATTTAATAAATATGTTGAGTTAGCTTATCAAATTTAGAAGGTGCCATTAACCTCCCTCAATTTAAAACCTATTCTTTTCCTTCCTTGAATCCTTTTCCTTCCCTGATTCTCATCGCTCACCCCTTTTATTAACTGCGGCCAACAGCTAAGAGGTAACACAACGGCGATTGAGGCGCGGCGATTGAGGCGATTGAGAGGGACGATCCGGACGGCTTGAGAGTAGACAAAGAGCGTAGGCTCTCAACCGGCCGCAACCCACATCAGCAGCAACCGACGACAACCTAATTCCCAGGTACGCTCTCAATCGATTCAATGGGTATTATGATAAATCTCAATTCTATCTTCAATTTCAAATTTTCTGTTTGTTTTCGCGATTTTCTTGTACGAATCAACTTCGATTGCGCGTCTTGGAGGGTAATAATTGTTGTATTTGTGTGCTTGAACCTAAGGGATTCGGGTGAGGATGGTGATTTTGGTTGTGGGTTTTTGATTTCCGGGTGTTTTAGAAGGTTGTGTCAGGTTTTGGGTCTTTTCTTGCTGTTTGGTTTTGGGCTCAAGGTTTTGCAATTTAGTTGTCATTTTGAGGGGTTGGCTCAATTTCTGTGTGGTTTTAGAGGGATTTATGGGGATTTGAGAAGTTGGTTTTGTTCAAAATATCGTTTTTATTGGAAATACTTTTTAAAGATTTTGGCTTCCAAGGGTGGATTATTGCAATTCCTCAGTAACTCAAACCCACCCATGATCAAGAAATTGGAGGGAACTAAACGAGAACCACAAAAAAGTAATGGTGATGTTAAGGCAAAGGTCAATTATGATTATGATGTGGATGAGCAGGAAGAGCTTTATGATGAAGATGAAGTGTTTGATGTTAAGACACTGAGAAAACTATTAAAGTTGGAGAGGCGTCACACTGAAGATGCTTGTTGGGAGCTTGAAAAGGAAAGAGTGACTGCTAGTTCTTTTGCTAAGGAGGCAATGGCAATGATCTTTCGCTTACAAAATGAAAAAAGTTTGGTTGAGAGAGAAAGTGTGCTTTTGTTGACGGGTTGCCGGAGGAGATGGGTAGGGTGGAGAGAGAAAGTGGAGAGAGAGAAAGGTGGTACAAGGATGGCCCATACGTACTAGCTAGTCAAGTACAACAAGTTTTCTATCTTAATGACACAAAGTTGGGGAAAAATTGGCAAGTTGTACAAAAGTTTCAACATAGACACTTGTGGAATATTCTTGAAAATGAAGTTTTGAATACTGATCCATTACCATCCTCCATGGACGTTTATCAAGAAAACGACTCAAGGCAGATAAGAAGAATTGTTCAAGTTGGTGAAGATGTCGAGTCTACAAGATTGTGTAGGGCTGATATAGAACCATTCACTAGTACAGAGTGGATCTTAGAAAACGCACCTTGGATAGCGCTTTTTAAAAGCGCTATCTAAGGTATGAACTTAGATAGCGCATCCTCATCTTCAAATTTAATAATTAAGGCAAAAAAATAAAAAAATAAAAAAATTTAACTTACATAGCGCATGTTAGAAAAACGCTATCTAAGCAAAATCTTAGATAACGCTTATCAGAAGCGCTATGCTAGTAAACGCTTCACAAGGGTTATTTTTTTCCCAAATTATGTTAAGTTGAACATGTTTAAACAACAAAAAAAAAAAAAACACTTCGTTGCCCCAACACTTCGTTGGCCCTCCCTCTCGTTGCCCTCCCTTCCCAGCAATGGACGACCACACACCGAGCTTCCCTCCCAGCGATCGCCACCGCCAACACACCGACGAGCTTCCCTCCCCAGGCATCGCCACCGCTAACACACTCCAATTCCGACGACCACACACTGACGAGCTTCCCTCCCCAGCCATCGCCACCACCAACACACTCCGATTCCGACGACCACGCACCGACGAGTTTCCCTCCCACCCATCACCACCGCCAACATACTCCAATTTCAGATCTTCAAAGTATTCTGAGGTTATTATTACATATTCTCTCTTTCAAATTAGGGTTTATATTTGGGGATTTAGCTATACTCAAAAGAATTAGGACCAATTTTTTTCACTTTGTAAGCGTAAGGAAGAACTTGTTTTCAATTTGCTTTCAATTTTGATTTCGTTTTATATTTGGGGATTTAGCTATCAAACCGTTTCTCCCTTTATGGCCTTAGAATGGTGGAGCCACAGAAAGCCTTTTCAATGAAACCCCACCATGGAATGGCAACATATTTTGGTCAGCAAAGTGTCCCAAAGAATAAAATTACCACAAATCTCAAAGAAAGTGAATCTGAGTCATAAGTTGAGAAGTGTCAATTATGTGGAATGCACACGAGAAGCCAAAATGATATATCAACTAGACATATATGCTGCCTACCTAAAGCTAGGGATTTAGATCAGCTGGAGAGCTTTGTGCATGTTTGGGTTGCTTCTCCCATCTTCCTCTTATGCCTTCATGCATAGCATTTGTTGGTTGATATGCACCTTCATTTCAATATGAATAATATGAAAATAAATTGAACAAAGAATGCATTCTTCCCATTGCAACCAGTGATCAAATTTTGCGAGTAAAGCTAGTTTATAAGGGAACATATTACATTAGGGTTAGTTTATTTGCTTGCTAACCTTCAACAGATTTTAACTTGTAATTATCACTCACTCCGTCCCATACATAAACGTCGCATCTTGATTTTTTTTTCCAACATGATTGAAATTTGACCAAAGATTGATGAAAATTTAATTATTTTCATCAAGTTCCAAAACTTGTTATTGATTCTTCATAAAAAAAAATACTATCGATAACTATTGTCAGAATTTCATAAAATTATTGAATTTTCATCAATCTTTAGTCAAAGTTCAATCAATTTGATAAAAAATCAAGATACCGACGTTAATTATGGGACGGATGTTTTAAGTAACTTAGAATAAGCAAAGCTATATACTAACACTATCAAAATTGCAACTTTTTGTATCTTCCTTGGATTTGTTGTCAAAATTATTGACTTCTATCAATCAACGAAATCCAACTTTCCTTCTATTTTACTTATTTTGGGTGTTTGAATTTCATCAGCATGCAGGACACGATCGAACAGTATAGGAGTCATGCAAAAGAAGTTCAGACTGAAAATTCTTCTGTTGGAGAAAATGTGCAAGTTTTAGCTTTTTCTCTTTAATCATGTCAAAGTCTATATTACTTCATTATTTCATAGTGTCTTTATTAAGAAGTTAGAATCTAAAAAAAATAAAAATACATGGTCGCTATAAGATTCATTTTGCTCATTTGCTTTTGATTGATTGAAATGGGCAGCATTTGAAGCATGAAACAACATGTATGGCAAAGAAAATAGAGATGCTTGAAGTCTCGAAAAAGTTAGAAAGGCTTGTTTAGTTTTCTTTTCCAATTTAAATTCGTATGTTGTTTTTTTCCTGCTCGGTCAAAAATATAATTTGAGTGCAGGAAACTATTGGGAGAAGGTTTAGGGTCAAGCACCATTGAAGAATTGCATGATATTGAGCAACAACTGGAGAAGAGTGTATAAAGAATCAGAGCCAGAAAGGTTGGCCTTATAAAAATGAGAAAAAGAATACATATAGGTTTAAAATTATGGGATCAAAGTTTGTGAAAGTGAGAATTAGAAAAGTAATAACAAACCAAAGGATTACACAATTGATCAAATTGTTCATAAGGCCCTCCAAGCACTTTTTACATGTTGGTTGTGTGTTGTCTTTAGAATTCAATACTTTATTTACATATGAATTCTGTATTGTTGGTCTGTTTTGCAAATTTGTATGCTCTCTCCCTCTCCCCTCCCTTCCCCTTCTTCTCTTCCTTTTTATTATTATTCTATGGTCAGTTATATAAGATGCAAAAAACCTCATGGATGAAAAAAGCAAAAGCTCAGGACTGAAATATAGCATGTCAGGGATGCAGTTTAAGTGAGTTGAAGCAGATAAAAAACAGGTTTGAGTTATTTTCTTTGATAGGTAAACAGTTCAATCTTATATATGTTTTCTGAGATTCTTCTGATCACTTAGTTTGGCTATTTACTCGCACTCAATTAATTCTTAATTAACATTTGAATTCTGTGTTGTTGGTCTGTTTTGCGAATTTGTATATACTCTCTCCCTCTCCCCCCTTCTTCTCTCTTTTTTTTTCTAAATTCAGTAATCTCTTTCAGGATTTTGAAGATGCTAAAAACCTCATTGATGAAGAAAAGCAAAAGCTCGGGACTGAAATATTAAATGCCAGAGCTGCATTTAGAGTGGGAGTAGGTAAAGGCAGGTTTGAGTTATGTTCTTTGATTCATTCATTTGTTATAAGTTGTATCTTGCCTTTCTAACTAGTTCTAACTCTCCAGCGATTCTCTTATCATTATTCAGAAAATAAGAATTGGTCCCAGGGCTGCAGTTGAGTAGTGCGTGGAAGCAGGTAAAAAACAGGTTTGAGTTATTTTCTTTGTTTCATTTATTTGTTATATCTAATTTGGCCACATTTTTAATTGTTGTAGGATGCAATAGATAGATGTGTTTCAATGGATTGTTTTTTGAAGCAAACTCGTAGCCATCCGAACGATTCTCGCGGAAGCATTCAAAACTTCTTTCCGAACATAGTCATGCGTTGTTTCACCTGAATGTAATCTCCAACACTTGAAGTTCACCTCATTCATAGAATGGGAATTTCCTTCTTGCGGCTCGGCGAGAGAGAATAAGAGCAGTAAGAAACTCATAATAAAGGGATATACGCAAACCATAAGAAATTAAATAAAAAGGTTTCCATTCGTTATTATTATTGTTTTTAAGAAAAGATACGTACTCTTGAAGGTACAAAAACTTGATCCATTTGTGTTTGCTAGTGATTGTATACATGTTGCTGTTGTATCGTACTTTGCTGCCTACCCCCGTTTGGTAACGCTTCTTTTTTAACAAAGAATATGGAAGTGTCTTCTCCTTGGTGACCACAGGATTGTATTTAACATTTAAGCTAACGTCGATTGTACAAAAGGTATTCCTTATGAACTTGCCTTTATCTAATTTAACATGTAAATAATTGACAGATCTCATTTGTTCCATTTTCTGCATTTGCCTGAAGAATGGGCTCACTGTCATATATGATGTTTTTTTATTCTTGCTGTTATTCCGACATATTTTGGACGTGTAGGTTCAAATGTTGTTTGCTGCATCAAGGGCGTTATCACGTAAGGAGGTGAATTACGGTTCAGCTACAACAACTGAACAGGTTGGTAGGATTTTCTTGATTTATTGATGTACATTCTGTTGGTCCTCTCTCTCTCTCTCTCTCTCTCTTTTTCTATGTGTGTGTGTGTGTGTGTGTGTGTGTGTGTGTGCACATGTGCGGTTGGAAGTGTGGTTACGGTGGGTTTGGGTGCACACCGGGGTGGGGAGGGGGTGTTCTTTGAGACGATTGTGATATGGTATGTCAGAAGTTTAGATTACTATTCAAAGTGATCAAGTCTGCTGTTACTCTTATCATAATTGTCATAAATTTATGCGGTGAATCTTTGCGGGGGATCTTTGTGCCATTTACCAAGAGAAGATGCATGCTCCAATCATGCTTTGCTGCAGGCAAATATTCTGTGAAGACTGTATCAGAGTGGCAAGACGATCTGTACTATCATTCTAGTTACTAGGTGAAAATTATGAAACGGGATTCAAGATCAATAAAAATGGTGAGGATTGTTGCTCTTACGCATCTGTCTCTAATTCTTCAATTAGATTTAGTTACGATTGTGTATTTCGTGTTTATATATGTATATATATATATATATATATATATATATATATATATATATATATATATATA
The DNA here is from genome assembly GCA_022495995.1 of Adenophora triphylla var. japonica. Taxonomy (NCBI): domain Eukaryota; kingdom Viridiplantae; phylum Streptophyta; class Magnoliopsida; order Asterales; family Campanulaceae; genus Adenophora; species Adenophora triphylla. The sequence goes on along the minus strand of JAFEMH010006657.1, from coordinate 74,259 downwards.
TATATATATATATATATATATATATATATATATATATATATATATATATATATATATATATACTCAAAATATTGCTCACCTCTGTTAATTTTGAAAACAGAAACTGACTATTGGAGGGACAACCGAAAGAATTGTGTCAGCTTTTCATTTGGTGCTCAGTGAATATCATGGTGAAGATGAAGAGATGGATAAGTGCAAGTGTGTTGTCCACCATGTGAGGAAAATGGAGAAAGATGTTGATCTGTCTCTAAAAAGTGGTATGATAAGCGATTATGTGAAATTGACATTCTCCATGTAGCAACTGTTGGTCTCTTAGGTTTCTGTTGTCATTTCTGTTTTATATAATTCACTATTAAACAATCGTTATGTCTAACTGTGGATTTTATTATTATTCAGCAAAGGATCCAAAGAGAAAGACCCTGTCCAAAGAGCTTGAGGAGGAAGAAAATATCTTAACCATTTGAAGTTTCCATTATCAAAACTTACAAAACCCTTTGTGCTAGTTTAAAAATGAATAATTTTTTTTAACTCTTGTTAGTTTATAACTCTTTTGGATGATTGTAAGAATTATTGTTGTGTAATAAATGATAGGTGGATTATTATTGTTGAATGGAATGATTGTTAGTTTCTATTAGTTTTTATTTTTATATAATTTAAAATAGGTGCAGCCGGAAAAAAAATGAAATTTAACTTGCGTAGCGCTTACTTGCATAGCGCTTTTTAAAAACGTTATGCAAGTTGATTACTAAACGCTATGGAAGTTGATTTCTAAAAAAATAAAAAAAGTGCTTCGATAGCGCATTTTAAAACGCTATCTAAGTTCGAGAGCTTATGTAGCGCATAAAAACGCTATGTAAGTTGATTTTTTAAAAATAAAAAAAGTGCTTAGATAGCGCTTTTTAAAAGCGCAATCTAAGTTTGGGAGCTTAGATAGCGCTTAGAAAAGCGCTATGCTAACTTGCATAGCGCTAGCTTAGATAGCGCTTATAAGCGCTATCTAAGCTAAAAAAAAGCGCTATCTAAGCTCAAATTTGTACTAGTGATTGGTTGTCGATCGTGCAATAGTGCAGGATAAAGAGGGAGATGAAATAGGAGACGAAACAGGAGATGAAGAGGATGATACTCTTGCTAATTATCGTAGTGAAAATGGAAAAGAGGATCAACATACTTCTGATGATAGTGACATAGATTAATTTAGTTAATATTTGAGTTTTCTAATTTAAAGCTTTTATAATGTAAATCATTTTAGACATTCTAATTTTGCCTTGCTATGGTCGATAACCAATAATTAGGTTGTGGGTGGGTTTCGTAAGTACGTTTTACTTGACTAAGTGACCTGCATGTCAGTCTGAACTTAATTTGGCCATTTTTTTGTTTTTTGGCTATGAGTTTCAAAAGCACAATTGGTTACCTGACTTGATTGATTTATGATTTATGATTTTCAGCCCACGATTTTGGAAGCACTTCTAGTTTACTTATTTAATCAATATATATCTTTCTGGTAATGTGTTTCAGAACCATTTTTTGATTACTAATTTGATTGATTTATTATTCTTGATTGTGAGTTTCAGAAGCACTTTTAGTGTCATCACTTGATCGGTTTGTAACTTTTTGGTTATGAGTTTCATAAGTACTTTTGTTTTTTGCATTCTTTTGATTGTTACTCCCTCTGCCCCTATCGAGTGTCAATTTTCTGGTTTTCAAGTAAATTATTGAAGTTAGGTTTCAAGATAGCTTGGTAGCACAATAACATAATTACTCTTTATGTGAACATTATAGGATTGCATGTTGCTTAAAGGAATCAAGTCAGCCTTATCAGGAATCTCATTTGTCCATGTTTTTCTATGCTACTTGTAGTTCTCTTTTCTAAGAAGTGGTGCAGGTTGATCAAGGTTGTTGCCCAGTTTGCAGGGAAGCACTGTAATCCATACTTTCAAGAGATTGATCAAGGTTGGTATTTCTCACATTTACCATTTCCATCAATATACCAGAGTTTGACTCTCTTTGACCTCCAGAATCTTCTTGTTTTATTTCAGTATTCAGATCAAGATTCACTATCTCAGGCTTTTGCAAAAGTGAAACATCAACTAATGTTTCACTTTGAATGCTTTGAGGAATAATTTAGTATATTTCTTGTAAATTTAGTCTAGAGATCTATTTGCTCAAATTCTACTCCCTCCGTCCCAAAAATGAATGTCATGCAAATTTGAAAATTGTTTGGACATTCATTTTGGGATCGAGGGAATAGTAATTTTGAATTAGCTCAAAAAAGTACTGAAGTAGTACTAATGGTATAGTTTAAATTTAAGGCTCAACGTATTTTTATGGATTGGTGACTTTTTGGTCAGCATTGTCTTTCGGCATTGTATTTCTATCTAACGCTTGGCTTTAGAACACTTGGTGACTTTTTCTTGGCTACAGCTTCTTTTGACATTTCTTCTGCTAATAGCTTCTTCATTGGTTTTCAGGATCAGTTCCTCCTTTATATGTTGCTTTTTTTAGTTATTGACTATACTATCTTGTAATTATTTCAGAATGGCTCCAGGAAAATTTGCTCAAGTACCAACCTCAATGGCAAAAATTCATGAAGTAATTCGAGAAAAAAATGTTGGTTCACCTACATCAAGTGCAGATGGCAGCCCCAAGAAAAATGAGCCTCAAATTCATGGTAAATACAAAATCCTTTGGTTTATATATCTGTTAAGTTCATACAGGATGCAGGATCCTATACTTCAGAATGCTTCTGTTCTTAGTTGATTTGTGTTATATATATGTTCATATCGTGTGAATATCATTAAAAAGATGTTTGCAATATACTCACAAATGTAATATGTGTCATTCCTAGAAATCAAGTAGCCCATTATTAGAATAGTGATACATGTTATTATGCAATCTCAGGGATAATTCATGTGGAAATTCAGTGTAGACGAATAAATTTTATTTTATTCAAGTGGATATCTAGGCATAAGAGTTCCTGTGATACTCGATATTCATTTGTTCCAGGCGACAGTACACCTGTCAAGAAAATAGCAAGATCTGTCAAAATACATATATTTCTTAAGTATGACTGTCCCTGGTAATTTGGTCTTCCCTGCCTCTGGCATTACCCTTCTTATTGATACCATCACTCTTTCTAGCTGGTAAAGTTGATTAGTGTAGCCGTTTGCACCAAAAAAATTGAGCATCTGCTCAGATTCTCTCCAAATGAGCTACTTTTGCTTTCTCACAAATATGTTTGTAACTTATAAGTTAACCAAACCAAATGCAAATCCTTTTTTAGTTGCAAACCTATCAAGAACATATTATTGATTCCCAAGTTCATTTCTAATAGCAATTAAACTTGTTAGTTTAAACCTCAGTCATCTTCAAAAAAGAAAAATTGTTTGTCAAATGGCACTTTGGGCACTGTCTGTAAATCGTTTTAGTTTTATACTACATTTTGAACTGGCATTCAAGCTCCCCCCATAAATTCAGAACAATGTCATTGGAAGTGATTTTATCCTAATTTTCACTACGATACACATGCTTGTATTTGCAGAGGTCCCAGTTCATATTTTGGCTTATGGCTTAGGTCTCTGGACTGATTTGGTTATTTAAAGTATTGCCTCAGGGTACCCCTCCCCCCCCCGCGCCCCCGCGATATATAAGAGGACAATAAGCGATCTCCAAGCCAAATTTCAAACCTAGAATCTGTATGAAACTAACTCGGGTAGGAAAGCTGCCTAAGAGGGCAAATCCAAAAGTTATCTGATGTCTTCAGTTCTCATTCACCATTCTGGAAAACCATGGTCTTTGTAACTTATAAGTTAACCAAACCAAATGCAGATCCTTTTTTAGTTGCAAACCTATCAAGAACATATTATTGACTCCCAAGTTCATTTCTAATAGCAATTAAACTTGTTAGTTTAAACCTCACTCATCTTCAAAAAAAAATTGTTTGTCAAGTGGGACTTTGGGCATTGTCTGTAAATCGTTTTAGTTTTATACTACATTTTGAACTGGCACAACAAGAGGAATTAAAATCTCAAAAAGAGCAGTTAAAATCTCAAGATGACAAGATTAAACAATTAGAAGAGATGGTAGTTAAACTAGTGTATGCTTCTTCAACTAACTGTCAGTATGTTAGCCTCTTTATTTATGAGTCTTCTTTGGTTGTTTCATATCCTCTAGTTTAATTAGAGATCATTTTGGAGTTACTGTATATATCTTTTATTATTTAAAGTTTATTGTTTGGATTGTGGAAAAAACATATGAAGAAATATATACTCAATTTTTTCTCTTTTTGTATATCATATAGGTGCAGGTAAATCATAGTGGGTACGTTGAACGAAATCTACGCAGTAAAATATTGTAAGTTTTTTATATGTTATATAGCGTGAATGTTATTGCTCATTGTGATCACCTCCATGGAATTTTAATAACTTATTATCTATTTTTTAATATTGCAGCTTATCATTATTATTCTGTACAGTCATTTGGCTAGAGCTACCACTACTAGAATCAGGCCTCTTACCGACGGACATTTCTGTCGGTAATTCTCCATATCCGTCGGTAAATTGGCATTACCGACGGAAATAGTCCGTCGGATTCCGTCGGAAATAATTCGTTGGTAATACCGACGGACCATTTCCGTCGGTGATACCGGCGGATAGTCCGTCGGAAAACAGAAAATTCCGCCGGAAATTGTCCGTCGGAAAGCAGGTACGCCGGCCGGTTTGCCGGAGCCATTGCCGGAGGTTACCGACGGATATTTCCGTCGGTAAATATTAAAATAATAAAATATTAAAAACACTTACCGACGGTTAAATCCGTCGAAAAAATTAATATTTACCGGCGGATATGTCCGACGGCAATTTGAAACATTTCCGGCGGATATGTCCGTCGGTAAGCTGGAACTTTTCCGGCGGAAATTTCCGTCGGTAATCAATTTTATTTTTTGTGTTTTTAATTATTTACCGACGGAAATATCCGTCGGTAATTTGACCAGATTTTTTTTAAAAAAATTCTATTTTATTATTAAACCACTTGTAAACCTGTCGAACCTGTTTTAAACAAATCCCAACATAAAAGAAACACAAACAACCTACAAACAAAGGGAAAAGGGGTAATGGGAAAGGGATAAGGGGTAATGGGAAAGGGAAAAGGGGAAGGGAAAATGTTTTGTTTGAACATCAAATAAAGTGAAACTGTATCAAACAACCTAAAGCGAAAGGGAAAAGGAAAAGGGGAAAAGGGGAAAGGGGAAAGGGAAAGGGGAAAAGGGGAAAAGGAAATTGTTTCGCTTGGGGAAAAGGGAAGGGAAAGGGAAAGGGAAAGGGAAACAAAATATATTTGTTTACATTACATGCCAGCCAAATAAAATGAATGTCAATCAACCACGACCCCGACCACGAGCGCTGCCGCTACCGCTACCGCTACCACCGCCACTACCACCGCCACTTCGCCTAAGGTATTGACCGATCGACTCATCGAAGCGTTACCGCTATTACGTGGCTGTGGGCGTGGCCGTGATTGCAAATTCATGGTAGCCAAGTATTGTTGCATGCGCCGCTCAAGCCGTTGCTCCAATATACTGCACTGGGCCTCCACTGGGTATGCATCCGGAGTGCGCAATTGGAGTGCACTGGCCTCCACCTGGGCCTGCACCTGGCTCTGGATCAGCTCCACTCGCCTCTCAACCTCTCTGTTGACCCGATCATCAAACGCTTCTTGATCCACATGATGACTGCCGCCGGAGGAAGAAGATGAAAAGTATTGCGTAGTAGGGCTGCGGAATGGCATGTTAAAATACCCCGCACCATGTCCTCCGAATCCAGGCAAGCGGTCTCCCTTTGGTTGCTTGTCTCGGAGGACAATGGCCGCCCAAAGCTTTTCACGAAAGGCGGGCCGCTCGGTGCTCTCAGGAGCCAAACTTCCTTCTTCAATAGCCTCCTCACGAGCCCGCCTATCATACTCTTCCTGAAAAAAAAATACATTATACACTATGGTAGAAAATAATATTTCTTTAACTAAATAATTTATAATTTACTAATAGAAAATACTATTAACACTTACATAAAGGGTCTGGTAATAAGGGTTGACCCATTGTGGCCCTGAGCCATCAGCAGCCTCCGCAGTATGTGTAGCCAGAAACACAAAGAAGAAAGATCAGCCTCATCATCTCCGTGTTTCTTACGCTTAACATATAAAAAAAATTAAAACTTTAAAAAGCCTATCAAATAATAACAATATATGAATCAAATAGAGTATTGCTTAATTTACAAACGGGTAATAAATGAAGTAAGTTTACCATTCTGGACCAAGTCTCGCTGAAGTTAATTGATCCTCCAGTGTGCACACTCCCCCACCCCTCTTGTGAGTTCCTATTCTTCTTTGCAATTTCTGAATTTTTTTGAAATTTCTCACTGTTCCAATAGGCTTCCCACTGCTCCCACGCACTAGTGGAGAAATTAGCTGGAGGCAAACCATCATTTAGCCACTTTCTTTTCATGTCGTACACTTTTCCAGCGTACCGCTTAGCAACCAATTTCTTGAAAGCCGCCTCGATTTGAACGTCGGTAAACCCAGGGCATGAATATATGTGCTACAAAAATAGTAAAAGTAGTTAAATAAACAAGGAAATAGTCTACAAACTTTACAAAGGAAAGAGAATTAAGTAATTTTACCTTAAACTGGCAATACCAGATAGCGTACACCTCTTTTGATGTTGACTTTGGGGTGGGATAAAATTCCTCAAAATTATACCCACTGAATAAATCCCCAAACCATCTAGCAGGATCTTGACAACCACCATGTATAAACCTATAAGATATTAATTGAAAAACAATATATCAATATATATACAAATAAAAAGACAATAATAAAATGTAAACATTATATATATGACATTTACAATTAAATAATACTTACTGGCCACTGGGAGAGATATATATTTCCATTTTTCCTTCCTCATTAATAATTGCGTCCAAATTAACCCGTCCGGATGGTTCACTAACTGGAACACTAGAGCTTACATTACCTTGACTGCTCAAATCATCATCACTACGTCCTGAACCAGACGTAGAGCCCCTCCCTCCAGTCCATGGTGAAACAAGACGATGGACAAAACCTGCAACCTTCCCTCTCTTTGAACGATTGCCACCTCGACCCGATATATCTAAACTAGTATATTATATATACAAATAAAAACAATATATCAATATATATACAAATAAAAACAATATATCAATATATATACAAATAAAAATTCACCCCCCTCACTCCCCCTTTGACTTTACACAAGCCATCTAATACAAATTAAGAACAAAGATGGACATGAAAACATTTATAAAAACAATCACAAATCCTTGTCCGGATAAACAATGGTTACAGTTTGCACAGAGGAGACAAACAGACCAAATAGCTCATAACAATAAGCACATATTCTATTATCTATATTACAATCAAACATAAAACTGAGCCTAAATTAATATGCTATCTCAAGTCCTTTGAGAAATCTTGTGATGGTGTTTGAGAAATAGAAAGGAGAAATTCTTACCAGAAATTAGGAAAGAATCGGCGGCAACGGCGATGAATGGCTGTGACAAATGAGAGAGAGAGAAAGTGTGAGAGAGAAATCGAGTGTTGGAATCCCGAAAATCTTGCTATTATGCTTAAGTAAATAAAAAATGTTTAAAAAAAGGGTAAAAGCATGTTATGTATAGAACTTTAATCCAAAAGGAAATGGAATGAGTGGAATGCCAAAATAATATAAACTTGTCACTTTGAAAAGTCGAGTGAAATGCCAAAAATAACGAATTATAATAAGTCGGGTGAGAGAGAGAGAGGAGGGTATATACCAAGAAAAAATAAGGGGAAAGACATGAAATGCCAAAAATAACGAATTATAATAAGTCGGGTGAGAGAGAGAGGAGGGTATTATTATTTATTTTATTTATTTATTTATTTTGTTTTTTTTATTTATTTTTTATTTATTTTTTATTTCATTTTTTTACTTATTTATTGGCATAATTTATTGATTTAGGAAACTTTAGGGACCTATGATTTGTATTAGGAGGTTTGCAATAATAAAATCTGGAATCTAGAGTAAAAGGGGTGAGAAAATCGCAAGTGTATTTCTTTTTAAACAAAATCATCTTAAATCATAAATTAAATTTGACAATGCAATGGACTCCGTCTTTGGATCTAAACAAACATCCAGCATATGATTTATTTATTTTTTGAACGATACATCCCACATATGATTAAAACACATTCCTTGCCTCTTCCATTACATATTACGCACAAAAGATATGTTAATAATCATACATTTTCCTACAAGATCAACCATTCAAACGCATAGTATATTATCCCAAATCAAACTCAAATTTAACAATTCAAAATCCATATATAGCCCCTTTCAACAGATCAAAATCCATATTGCTCTATTTTTACGTTATAAAAAAAAAACAGAAAAAATATAGTGGAGATGGAATATCATAAATATTCAATGTACAAGATTTAATTTCAAAATTAAAAAGGTAGGCTCAATTTACCGGGAGTGATTTTAAACGGCGGAAGTTGAATGGAGGGAGGGCGGACGGCGACGGCAACGGCGCTGAAAGGGCAACGGCAATGGCAACGGCAACGGCGACGGCGAATCAACGGCGAATCAACGGCGCTGGAAGTGATTTTTAAGGATTTAATGAGAGAGAGAGAGAGAGAGAGAGATAGAGAAAACGAGGGAGAGAGACTCACCGGTGAGAGACGACGACGGAGAGAGACGGCGTTGAACGAACGGGGGCAACGGTGCTGGAGGAAGTGATTTTAATTTAGACCTAAATGACCGGAGAAGGCGTAGGGTATATATTTATACGTATTATTACTGACGGACGGAGTCCGTCGGTATTACCGACTGCAGCTTTTACCGACGGAAATAATAGAGTTACCGACGGACCAAAATGAAAATTTAAAAAAAAAAACCCGGCAAATGAAAATTATTTTTCCGTCGGCAACCCTTTTATGTCCGTCGGTATTACCGACGGATTTTATCCGTCGATAAAATTCCGTCGGTAATAGGGCTGTTTCTAGTAGTGTACTACGTAATTACTTTTGGAAAGAAAATTTATATAGTTGGACATTGAAATAGTGAAGATTTGAGATAGTGAAGATATGTTTTTGTCCCTTCAACTAGTGAAGATTTGAGATAGTGAAGATATGTTTTTGTCGCTTCAACTGAGATATTAGAGATATGTATTTTTTTTGCCTTTGTTATTTGGGGATGTACCGACTATTTTGATGATAATTAATTATATTTTGATAACCTGTAGTATTTTGATTTTATATAATATTTTCACATATATATTGTTTTTTCTTGGAGCAGCAATTAGATTAAAATCACATTTTGCAACACAATATTTCGTAGTAAAAAAGATGGCTACGCTATGAAAATGTTTCATAGGGCGACGAAAATATTTTGTAGTAGAAGAATGTAATTATAGCTATGAAAATGTTTCATAGCAAGACACAGTAAAATTCGACGATGAAAATATTTTGTAGTAGAAGAATGTATTTATAGCTATGAAATTGTTTCATAGCAAGACAGTAACATTCGGCGACGAAAATATTTTGTAGTAGAAGAATGTATTTATAGCTATAAAAATGTTTCATAGCAAGACAGTAATATTCGGCGACGAAAATATTTTGTAGTATAAGGCCGGATAATTTGGGACGAATTAATCTGTCGCTAAAAGAATTCATTTGGCTACAAAAATACCCTTTAGCAACGATTTTATATTTTGTCGCATAAACTATTTGGCGACGAAATTTATTTTTTGTAGCTAAAAAATATACCTACGACTACGAATATTATTTTGTCGCCAATAACCTTTAGCGACGTTGCATAGGCGACGAAATTGCGACGAAAACAGCTTCGTCGCCAATACTCTTTAGCTACGAAATCATAACATTTTGCTACAAAATTTTTCTTAGCAAAATCTCAATTTTTTTGTACATTCTAAATGACATTTAAAGTGTTTTTCATCTTTATGACTTTCCTTAAAAATCTAAATGGAATTTGAGTTACAAATATGTGCCATTATTTAGGGTTTTAAGGAATGTGTCCCGATCTTGTGTAAATGGTATACGGCTACCTCGTTTATTTTTTTAAATTTTTTTCTACATTCTAAATGACATTTAAAGTGTTTTTCATCTTTATTACTTTCCTCAAAATCCAAATGGAAATTGAGTTACAAATATGTGCCATTATTTAGGGTTTTAAGAAATGTGTCCCGATCTTGTGAAAATGGTATACGGCTACCTCGTTTATTTTTTTTAATTTTTTTTTACATTCTAAATGACATTTAAAGTGTTTTTCATCTTTATGACTTTCCTCAAAATCCATATGGAAATTGAGTTACAAATATGTGCCATTATTTAGGGTTTTAAGGAATGTGTCCCGATCTTGTGAAAATGGTATACGGCTACCTCGTTTATTTTTTTTTAATTTTTTTCTACATTATAAATGACATTTAAAGTGTTTTTCATCTTTATGACTTTCCTCAAAATCCAAATGGAAATTGAGTTACAAATATGTGTCATTATTTAGGGTTTTAAGGAATGTGTCCCGATCTTGTGAAAATGGTATACATCTACCTCGTTTATTTTTTTTTAATTTTTTTCTACATTCTAAATGACATTTAAAGTGTTTTTCATCTCTATGACTTTCCTTAAAATCCAAATGGAAATTGAGTTACAAATGAAAGTATATAGAAGAAAAGTCAAAAGAGGGACTGACTACCCTATATTTATTTTTTATTATTTTTTAAATTTTTTATTGACTAGAAAACAATATTTTAGCCTTTGTTAATTAGTGGTTTTTTAGAAAAAGTTATATAAAAAAAGATAGAAAAAAACTAAACAAATGAAATTATATAGAAGAAAAGTCAAAAGAGGGACGAACTACCCTATATTTATTTTTTATTTTTTAAAAAAAAATTATTGACTAGAAAACAATATTTTAGCCTTTGTTAATTAGTGGTTTTTTTTAGAAAAAGTTATATAAAAAAAGATAGACAAAAACTAAACAAATGAAAGTATATAGAAGAAAAGTTAAAAGAGGGACGAACTACCCTATATTTATTTTTTATTTTTTTTAAAAAAAATTTATTGACTAGAAAATAATATTTTAGCCTTTGTTAGTTAGTGGTTTTAGAAAAAGTTATATAAAAAAAGATAGAAAAAAACTAAACAAATGAAAGTATATAGAAGAAAAGTCAAAAGAGGGACGGACTACCCTATATTTATATTTTATTTTTTAAAAAAAAATTTTCTTGCCTAGAAAACAATATTTTAGCCTTTGTTAATTAGTGGTTTTTTTAGAAAAAGTTATATAAAAAAGATAGAAAAAAACTAAACAAATGAAAGTATATAGAAGAAAAATCAAAAGAGGGACGGACTACCCTATATTTATTTTTTATTTTTTCAAAAAATTTTTATTGACTAGAAAATGATATTTTAGCCTTTGTTAATTAGTGATTTTTTTTTAGAAAAAGTTATATAAAAAAGGTTATATAAAAAACTAAACAAATGAAAGTATATAGAAGAATAGTCAAAAGAGGGACGGACTACCCTATATTCATTTTTTATTTTTTTTAAAAAATTTTATTGACTAGAAAACAATATTTTAGCATTTATTAATTAGTGGTTTTTTTTTAGAAAATGTTATATAAAAAAAGATAGAAAAAAACTAAACAAATGAAAGTATATAGAAGAAAAATCAAAAGAGGGACGGACTACCCTATATTTATTTTTTACTTTTTAAAAAAAATTTATTGACTAGAAAACAATATTTTAGCCTTTGTTAATTAGTGGTTTTTTTTAGAAAAAGTTATATAAAAAAAGATAGAAAAAAACTAAACAAATAAAAGTATATAGAAGAAAAGTCAAATTTAGAGACGGATACTATATCTGTCTCTAAATTTTAGAGACAGATTCAAAAATCTATCTCTAAATTAGAGATGGGTTAATATCTATCTCTAAAGTTTAGAGACGGATTCTGAATCTGTCTCTAATTTAGAGACGAATTCTGAATCTGTCTCTAAAGTTTAGAGACGGATTCTGAATCTGTCTCTAATTTAGAGACGGATTCTGAATCTGTCTCTATTTTAGAGACAGATACAAAACCCGTCTCTAAAATTCAGAGACGGATTCGGATTCCGTCTCTAAATTAGAGACGGGTTCAGATTTCGTCTCTAAATTAGAGACGGATTCGAATTCCGTCTCTAAATTAGAGACGGATTCAGATTCCGTCTCTAATTTAGAGACGGAATCTGAACCCGTCTCTAATTTAGAGACGGAATCCGAATCCGTCTCTGATTTTTGGTTCTGTCTCTAATTTGTCGCCAAATTAGCTACAGACTCTGTCTGTCTCTAATTTTCCGTCTCTAAATCCGATTTTCCTTGTAGTGTATGGAAACACTTCTCAAAGCCAACAACGTGAAGATGATTCCTCTACTTCTCAACCAAGTTTTACTAGTGGGGATCCATATAGTTTTTTTGCAAATTTGTATAGTAAAAAATATGGTCCTTCTCGAGGTTCATCTTCATCATCATCAAACCTTCCCGTGGAGTTAGAAACTTATTTCACTACAAATTTTGAATTAAACCAAGATACAAATTCAAATGAATTTGATGTTTTACAATGGTGGTCAAGAAGGAAAGACATTTATCCTATACTTTCCATAGTTGCTAAAGAAGTATTAGCCTCTCCCGCTTCAACGGTGGCGGTTGAATCAGCATTTAGAGTTGGTGAAAATGTTTTGGATGAAAGACGTTCACAACTAACAAGTGAAAACTTGGAACATCAACTTTTACTTGGCGATTGGGTTAGAACGGAAAAAAGGCAACAAGACTTGCCTTATGATGAGGATCTATTGGGTCCAAGATATCAATACGATGTCGAGGGCTCCACGGAAAGTAGTGATGAATGAATGATGTTTTAGATTAATTTTTATTTTAATTAGATTAGTTTAGACTTTAGATTAGATTTATTTTTATTTAATTGTAATAGTTAGGTTGAGGTAAAGGCTCCTAAATGTCCCCCATTATTTATAAAAGGGTAAGGTTGGTTGTCTCCCTCTTTGTAATTTTATTTTAATTAAAAAAATTTAAGGGTACCGTCCCTTTTTCTTTTATATACTTTCGTTTCTTTTAAAAAAGTTAAGTTTTATTTCTTTCAAAAATCATAACTTTTTTTATATAACTTTTTGTAAAAATTGTATGTAGTAAACAAAAATCTAAAATAGTCTTACTTATCCAAAAAAAATTTGAAAAAAATAAAAGTTAACTTTTTTCAAAAAACTGTTAAGTTTTATTTCTTTCAAAATTCATAACTTTTTTTATAAACCTTTTTGCAAAAAATGTATGTAGTAAACTTAAATCTAAAATAGTCTTATTTATTCAAAAAAATTGAAAAAAAAAGTTATCTTTTTTATAGAACATAACAGAAACTGTTAAAAAGTTAACTATTTTTTCAAAAAAATGTCAAAATGTAACTTTAACTTTTTTATTCAAAAACTTTTAGAAAATTAACTTTTTCCTTAATTTTTATTAAATCTGTTAAAATTTCTGTTAAAAATCTAATTTGAAAAAAAAAAAAACGGTTTAAACCGGTTAATCGGTTATGGCGGTTCCACGGTTCGGTTCCGGTTTGGAGGTTAGTAACCGCAGGTTATAACCGGCCAACCGCCGGTTCGGTTGAACCGGCCACGTCTACTTTAGAGGAGCGTACCAATGATGGTGTGATGAGGCATCCAGCGGATTCCCTAGCGTGGAAAGATTTTGACGAACGAAACCCACGATTCGGAAGTGATCCGCGTAATGTGAGATTTGGTTTAGCATCCGACGGATTCAATCCGTATAGGAATATGAGTAGCTCCCATAGTACTTTTCCAATAGTGCTAATCCCATATAATCTGCCTCCTTGGTTATGTATGAACCAGTCTAATTTCATTTTATCGGTTCTTATTGATGGGCCTGATGGACCTGGTGATAAGATTGATGTATATTTGCAGCCCTTAATAGGGAAGTTGAAGGACTTGTGGGATAATGGTTTTAACAGCTATGACGCTGAAATTACCCGGATTTCGCGCGATGCAAAAGCGGTTGTCTTTCGCGGAGGGTTGGTGTCTGAGACCTCGCTTTTCGGGAAGGAGAGGAGTCGCCACGCGGTTTTGTATTTTGAGCCCAAACGTTGAGAAACGGCTATTGATTGAAAAAAGGTGTCGTTTTTATTGGTAGCAAAAACTTAGGAAAAGGCTTTTTTGAAAACGGGGAGTCATTTTTATTGGCAGCAAAAACGAGTAAAAAGCTTTTTAGTACCAGAGATTGTTAGGTTCGGAGGTCACGTTGCGTTTCGGGAAGAGTATATTGAGATCACCCGAAACGCCTCGTATGCCGAGTCTTTCTACCTTTCTCGAAATCGTGTGCGTGTGTGTGTGTGTTTACATTTTGAAATGGGGGCTTGAATGACAAGCTTAATCTTGGTTTGAATGTTAAACGTTGATTAGGTGATTCCTTTTGAAAAGGCGAGCGTTTGAATGACAAGCGTCGGTTTTGAAGTTTCAGGAAAAGTGGCGCGAATGCTGATTTTAACTGTTTATCTTAAGTGTCAAATGTTGACTTTTAAGAAAAGAGCGTTTGAATGTCAAACATCGGATTTAGAGTTTAAAGATGAGCGTTTGGATGCCAAACGTCATTTCGCGCATTTTGAAAGAGAGTTCGAATGTCGAACTCCGGTTTTGAACCGGGCGTGTCATTGTTAACGATTTTACGGGAAAAACGTATTAAATGATTTTGAATGTCAAAAGTTGGCTTTTAAGTTTGAAGATGAGCATTTGGATGCCAAACGTCATTTCGCGCATTTTGAAAGAGAGTTCGAATGTCGAACTCCGGTTTTGAACCGGGCATGTCATTGTTAACGATTTTTACGAGAAAAACGTATTAAATGATTTTGAATGTCAAAAGTCGGCTTTTAAGTTTGAAGATGAGCATTTTGGATGCCAAACGTCATTTCGCGCATTTTGAAAGAGAGTTCGAATGTCGAACTCCGGTTTTGAACCGGGCATTACATTGTTAACGATTTTTACGGGAAAAACGTATTAAATGATATGCGATCAACGAATCGGGTTGCGACTCGGACTTTGAAAAGTAAATACTATCACGATCCAAACGGGTCGGACTTTGTAAATGACAGTATTTAAATGCAGTATCGACGGATCAAACGGTCCGGAATTTGTAAAGTACGATCGACGAACCAAACTACTCGGAATTGTAAAGTACGATCAACGAGCCAAACGACTAGGAGTTGTAAAGTACGATCGACGAGCCAAACGGCTCGGAGTTGTAAATTTGCGTGAAAGTAAATGACGATCGACGGATGAAACGATCCGGAATTGTAAATGACATAAATTTAAATGACGATCGACGGATCAAACGATCTGGAATTGTAAATGACGTAAAAGTAAACGGAACGGGGTCGAAATGCTGTTTTAACCCGAGATTACTTCTCTTACGGGAAGAGAAGAGGATCTAGGGGCTAAAATGTATCGAACCCCGTTAGACGGAGGCGTCTACATTTCAACAACGTCGTCCGAAACGATTGTAGCGACTTGCGCGTAAACCGAGACGGAACGAGAGTTTTAGAGAGAGAGGGAGCTACCTATGGCTAGGATCGGCTCCTTTGGCTCGGTTGGCGTATATGGGATACGAAAGTGTGTTTGGAACGGTGTTTCAAGGTGGCGGGGTTTGTATTTGATCGAAATACGAAGTTTTCACGCAAAACGAGGTAAAATCGGGGCTCGGGGGAGTGGAACTCAGTTTAGGCCGTGGCTTTTGGGTGAAAGGGGTGATTTTTTTGTTGTTACAAATGGCTTTGACAGCCCTTGTATTTATAGGTGAAAATTCAGCATGAGTTCGGACGGACTGAGAGTGAAATCTAGGGGGTTTTGTGAAACTTTGGAAATTGGAGGGACTTGCTGGCAATTCCAAATTTCCTGCAAATGAGTCCGGCCGGACTAAGACTGCATACCAGGGGTATTTTTATCTTTTCACTCTGAATTTGATTGAAAGGTGATGGGGGAGCTGTGGCATGTGAGCCACGTGTCCCTGTGACTCACAGGCCATGGGAGTTCGTGCCGTTATTTCACAGTTTTGTCCGTTTTTAAAATAATAGTTCGAAAAATGTCCAAAACACCCCCAGAAAGTGTCGGAAAGTGCATTTTTCAGGGAAAGCCGTACTTTTACGTGCGACGACGTGTGTTGAGTACGCTTCGACGTCGGGATGCACGGAGCAGTCCCGAGACGTCTCGTTGGCTTGGCAACGGGGAACTTAACGGGTTCCGGTTAACCTGGAGCGGGCCAGTTAACGGATTTCGGTTAACTTTTAACGAATTTTGACGATCCGGATTTGGGTACTTACAGTTAGCCCCTCAGCGACGTCACTTCCGAAGGAGGTGGGGTCATTGAAAAAAGATAAGGATCCAAATCGGGATGCCTTACTTTGAAAGAGACCTGGGCGGTCAGCTGGCTGGACCCTTAGCGAAAGGATTCCTACGTATCCCGAGCGGGAATCAAGCCGATCGTAGTTCGTAGGTGCAAGGGGCCGCGCGTGGGGACCTTGACCTGAGCGAGACTGTTGGGAGGCGTCTAAACCTGAATGGAGACCATCGCGAGGTACCTGGACCTGAATGGAGACTATTGTGAGGCGTCTGAACCTGGGATTTCTGAAACCTTCGAGGGCGTGTGGCGCCTCAGACCGAAGTTGCTGAACATACGAGGGCGTGCGGCGCCTCAGACCGGAATTGCTGAAACATGTGAGGGCGTGTGGCACCTCAAACCAGAATTGCTGAAACATGTGAGGGCGTGTGGCGCCTCAAACCAGAGTTGCTAAAACTTTCGAGGGCGTGTGGTGCCTCAAACCGGAGTTGCTGAAACATACGAGGGCGTGTGGCGCCTCAAACCAAAGCTGCGAGGATGCGATGGTCCTGAGATGAAGGCGTTCGTGCCTTGAGTACTGGACTTACGATGACGGCCAGGTTTATCCTGCTGGGGATAGGGTGGCAATGATGGGAATGGTTGTGTTAAACTGGCATTATTAACAACTCGGAAGGATAGACATTCTAACCATGGGGTTAGGAATGGGATGTGGTCTCGGGAGAGACTGACACATCGCTGGGGAAAAGCATCCAGAGTTCTGACGGGGTCAGTTAGGAACTGGGGGGGGGGGTCGATTGGCGTTTCTTCTTAGGATCCTGTTGGGGAGGAATGTTCGGGCTTACGGTGATGGCTGAAGAGGGATTGTTGTGCGGGCTTACCTTAATGGCCGCTGTAGTGGGACGATCGGGCTTACGACTGGCGGCCGGGGAGGTGAACGTTGGTGAAAACCACTAGAAATTTTAACGTCAGGAGACGGAACTGTGACTTGAATGTCCGGAGATGGGACTGAGCGTTTGAATGTCAAACGTCGGTTTGAGATGGAAGTGAGCGTTTGAATGTCAAACGTCAACTGGGGATTGAGAATTTAACGTCTGGAGACGAGCGTTAGTGAGAACTAACTGGGAATTTAACGTCTGGAGACGAGCGTTAGTGAGAACTAACTGGGAATTTAACGTCTGGAGACGAGCGTTAGTGAAAACTAACTGGGAATTTAACGTCTGGAGACGAGCGTTAGTGAAAACTAACTGAGAATTTAACGTCTGGAGACGGGCGTTAGTGAAAACTAACTGGGAATTTAACGTCTGGAGACGAGCGTTAGTGAAAACTAACTGGGAATTTAACGTCTGGAGACGAGCGTTAGTGAAAACTAACTGAGAATTTAACGTCTGGAGACGGGCGTTAGTGAAAACTAACTGGGAATTTAACGTCTGGAGACGAGCGTTAGTGAGAACTAACTGGGAATTTAACGTCTGGAGATGAGCGTTAGTGAAAACTAACTGGGAATGGATCCTCGAGGGATGGGGTGTTAGAAATGTCTAACTGGGGGGAAGTTTTACACTTTTGGGGCCAAAAGGGGTAAAATTGGAACTGCGAGAAGTTGAGGGGCTAAATAGGCAAGGAATCTTTCTGCTGCAGAAAGAGTCCGGCCGGACTGAACCTGAAGTTGACCAGGTTCATTCCAGCGCCGAGGCAGAGGCAAACTTGGCCATTTTCTGTCATTTATTCTGGCTAGAGGCAGAGAAAGGAGGAGAGAAAAACCAATCCAAATTGTGAGGTTTGCTCAAATTTGTGAGGGAAAATCAACATGGAAGGTTATTTGGAACTAATGGCTCGTCATGGAAGGACCGATGACGAAAGAACGCGGTTGGTTCGGACCATTCGAACCACTACTCATCCATTGAATCCGGCGGAGTTCTACCCGGCTAGGGAGAATCACAAATCCAAAGGAGGGATCGAGAGACAGGTAAACTTCCTTAAAATTCCATTAATTTTAAGAATGTGCATTCTTTAAATGTTAGAAATTTGACTAGAAATGAGTTAGGGATTTTGGTGCCCGAATTGGGGCTTTTGACTTTGCTATGCACCTTTGTCGAAATTGACTAGAATGTAGTTCAATTGACACCATGGGTAGATGACATAAAAATTTTGGGTTGCAAAATTCCATGCCTAGATGTGTTTTCCGAATTAAAAGTATGTTTAAATCGGGATGGAGTAAATTTTCGAAATGTTCGAAAAGATTCGAAAGTTTCGAATTCCACGGAGTTTTCGAAGGGCTTTGAAAGTTCCGGATTCGACGGAGTTTTCGAAATGCTTTGAAAGTTTCGGATTCGACGGAGTTTTCGAAATGCTTTGAAAGTTCCGGATTCGACGGAGTTTTCGAAGGGCTTTGAAAGTTCCGGATTCGACGGATTTTTCGAAGTGCTTTGAAAGTTCCGAATTCGATGGAGTTTTTGAAATGCTTGGAAATCTCGAACCGTTAATACTCCAACCGGGATGGAAATATATTAGGAAGAAATGAGAACTGCATTTGCATTGCATCATTTTGACATGCATTTGTGCACTCTGTTGATGTCGCTTCTGTGCTTAACGTATTCTTGCCTTGTTCACCTGAGGGGCGAGGGACAGTTGATGTTCACAACCAGAAGAGTCGAGGAGCCTTCGAGGCAGTCCGAGCGCTGTGGGAGATATTCCCAGATGAGGCTCGGGACGGAGAGAGGAGTCCACGGCAGCTTGTGGTTGACTCCGGCTTGGCTGGATTTATCAGCGCGGTAGCCGCGGCGGCTGTGATGCAGAGGGCGAGGTCCATGTACGTAGCTCTGAGCAAGTACTAGTGGGATAAGACCCATACTTTTCATTTCAGGTGGGGGGAGGCGACTGTGACTCCTTCTGACTTTGCTGCTATCACTGGGTTGCCGACCTGGGGCAACGCGCTGGTGTGGGTGGATGGTTATACCCCGGGGCAGTTGTCGGAGCTACTGGGTTTCGATATCACCGATGCCAGGGGCTTAGGTATTCGGTACAGGCCGATGGAGAATCATCTGAGGGAAGGTATTATTGATTATGGGGAGGGGTCCCCGAGGATGACTGCTGAGCGTTTGGCTCGAGGGTTCCTATGGTTCGCGTTGTCAGCGACTCTGTTCCCGACTTCTGACACATCCTGCCACTTCCCTTTGCTCGGGTCGCTGACAGGCTTGGATGCCATGAGGGGGTACGCATGGGGGGAGGTTGGACTGGCCGAGCTCTACCATGCCTCGGACAGGTTCTCGCGGGGAGAGGAGAACACCTTGTGCTGCTTCTCCTTTGCTTTGGATGTAAGTTCACGTCTTTTTCTCTTCCTTGTCTCAGTTATGTACTCGTATGTATCTGCTTTGTAGCTGACATAACTTTCCATTTGCTTGACAGGTCTAGTGCTATGAGGTGTTCAACCCGCAGCGATGGGAGATTAAGGAGGCGTACCGGTCCTTGTTCCCTGCCATGCTGTCTTGGCAGAAGAAGGCGAAGAAGGCGGTGTCGTCGAGGGAGGGCACTCGACTGTCGTACGAGGAGGTGTCTCAGGCCCTGAACCGAGAGTTCTCCGAGCGGATCCAGCTGACCTGGTGGAGCCGGATTCATGTTGGCGTGGTTCAGGTTGCTAGTGAGGTTACACGGCAGCAGAAGCTGCTGGTGGGACTTCACTGCGATACGATGTAACTGGGGGAAAGGGTGACCCGTCAGCATGGCTCGGGGTCTCTTTCGATGGTGCCGATGGATCCGCCTCTGCACATGCAGCATCCTCTGTCGATGCCAATGGAGGAGTTGGAGCGGTATAGACAAGGTGTGTTCTATACAGAGTATGTCATAGCGGGAGCCGACTATGACACTTTCTTGAGGATGAGGCTGAGGAGCCCACAGGTGCAGCATAGGGAGGGCGAGGGCCCTGGATATCCCCGGGATCTCCCGCTTCCACGCGATAGGCTGGCGTATGAGGGACTGGACGGTTCGAGCAGGAGGCTGGTGATCCCGATCCCGGAGGAGCCGAGACCTCAGTACAGGGTGGACCCCAACGCTTTGGTGAGTGCCTTTGATTTTCTGCATTTGATAGTAGCATTCTGCAAATGTTGCATCCAGTACTTTCGCTTGTCTTCGACGACTTTCCCCGGTTTGCGTGTGTGTCTGACCGCACGTACAACCAGGCTATGAGACAGTTGGACGGGTGGGCCAACTACACTAGGAGGCTCGTGGAGTTCCTGATGTGTAGTTCCCGGAGGCCCATGGCTGTTCGTGAGCCGAGGCCGTCTAGGTCGAGAGGTTCGTCTGCTCCCACGGCTGGTGGACCGGACTTTGCGCAGGGATTTGGCCAGTTTGCGGGAGGAACGACTGGGTTTGGAGCTCATCCTCCTTCACACTCGGGGCACGAGCGGGGAGAGTCTTCGAGTTCGCAGGCACAGAGGAGGCCTTTCGCGTATTCCCGCCTGGAGGAATTCGGAGATTTCTTGTTCTCGACGGATCCGGCTGCTGCGGAGCAGTGCATCGAATGCTCGGATTACGAGCAGGACTCGGAGTAGTCCTCATTTATTACTTTTTAGACAAAATGTATGTATTGTCCGGAACAATTTAACTTGTATTTGAAAAAAGGCGCCCTTGAGGCGGAACCTGTATTTCACACATCTATTTAGATTACCTTCTTTTTATTTCGGTAAATAAGCAAGTAGGTTGATCAAAAATAAATAAAATGAAACATGCATAAAAAATTGAACGGGTCAAAATTTATGCCTATATGCAATGATATTTAATTAGTTGCACTGTTGCACGAGCCCGGGACGGAAGTGGTGTTGGCAGTGGTTGATTGAAACCATGGGAGAACGCAGATTCACAAAAGCATGAACAAGGCTTGGTTTGGAATTGTTTCCAATTTAAGAGCAGCTGGCTGCAGAGTTGACCAAGTCAACTGCAGAGAGAGTCCGGCCGGACTGAGGATGAATTTCCAGAGTCTTTTAAATTGTAGTTTCAGCTTTGCAATTTGTTAAGAACTGCGCATTTACCTTTGATCAGTTAGCTGAATTCTCTCAAATTCCTAAGGCTTCCTTCACTTTTTCCATGACTCCCTTTCCTAAGCTATCGTCTCGGATGCAAGAGCGATACTTGGAAAATTTCCAGTCGTGGGTACGGAACCACACGAGGCAAAACAAGGGTTTTTCGAGGGTTGTTACGGGATGAAATCTGTTTGGGCTTTGAAGGAGCTTATGCCATATTGGGATCTTTTAAGAGCCGGGGCTCGTTTCTGGGATGTACGGAGGAATGTATACAACTTCTCGTACAACGAAATCACTCCTACGTTCGAAGATTTCCGGGCCATTCTGGGAGGACCTGAGACGGAACTGCTAGTTCTTCCCTATGCGGGTGGCATGGCCACTATTGAGAAGCTAGTGTCTCTGCTTGGTATCTCGGCTGGAGAAGCATACGGGATGCTGATATTGAACACTGATTATGTCGACATTTTGGGGCTGCCCGATAGATTTGCTGGTAGTGAGGGGAGCGTCTTCGCGTGGGACGCGTTTGCTCTCTGCGCGATCGCTACTTTGTTCACGTTCACATCCTTGGGTGTGTGCCATCACATCGTAAATCTTGGACACGGTGAGGCGGTGCGGAAGCGGAGGAGACATCGTGCCTTTGGTCTTGGGCGAGACGTTCCTGGGCATAGATCCGATGGCGACCGGCAGCCGATACATGTGGGGAGGGAGCCCCACTATGCTTACCATGTGGTTGAGGGAGAGGTTACAGATGATGCCCGAGGTGCCAATGTCTTGTGACGCTTGGTCCTTTTCTCGACGTCCTCTGGTGATAGGGGGCAATCAGGCTGAACTGGAGCTCTGGATGGCCAGACTCCGCATGCATCACTTGCGATGGTGGGTTCCTCACTGGAAGTTACAGACTTGTCGGACCGCTCAGGAGGGTCTCTTGGTTGTCAGAGTACCTGGCCTGTCCTGCACGTCTTTCTACATTCCATCCTTGGTTCTCGTGACAAGCACGGCCGGAGCAAAAGCATCGACGGGTTTAGTTCACGCTGCTACCTTCGAGGTGGGATCTCTGCTGATGGAAGATCCTTCGACGCTATTGCTGCTCACACGGTTGTGGAAATACACGTCCTTTCTTGCCAGGGTGGAGACGGAGTGAGCTGTTGGGTGTTGATTACCTAGACAGCTCGACCTTGAGGAGGGCTGAAGCGGGAGCTAACCCTGGGGATCGTACTGGGAACGACATGGCTGACTATGAGGTCAATGCTGATCGGGAGGCCAATCAAAGCACGGTTATGATGGCTCGAAGAGAGGCAGCTCAAGACAGAGCTAGGGAAAGGGCTGCATTGGCAGCTACAGGTTTGACGGAGGCATCGGGAAGGGTACTTGAGCCAGGTAGAAGGACTACCGGAATATTCCCTGTGAAGGTGAAGAATACTCGCCGTGGAAAAGAGAAGGGGAAGAAGGATGAAGGACCAAACACTGGAAACTAGGTTGACCTTGCTGTCCAGAGTATCCACCCATTGTCATTGCAGACACATTAACTGATTAATGTTTTATTGTAGTTTTGCTAGCGTGTAGCGAGTCAAGAGTTGACCATGCTTGAACTCATCAAAGATTGTTTTAACTGTAATGAATTTGTAGGTTAATTGAAAAGAGTTTTTCGAAACACAAGAAAATGATGCTTATTGTTTTTTTTGTTTTTGAGACCGAACGAATGATGGCTGCCTACGTTCCCCTTTTACAATTGGACTAAGGGGCTCAGGTCACCGTAGTTCGACACTTTAGGTGAATTTGAGAAAAACAAAGACAAAAGAAGTGCGACCCTGCTTTTTTACCTGGATCATTAGCGGGAATGTATCCAGTTGGGTATTACTCTTTTAGCACTTTAATTTTACTGAGGGGTGGTGTATGGGGAAGGAGAGTTGACTCGTGCTTTTCCTCAAACGAAGTATCTGCGGAGCTTGCTTCCGTTCACGGGGTTAACAAAAGGGTTCCCGTCCAAATCTGCTAACTTCTTGGCTCCTCCGGAGAAGATTCTTTATACCACGAACGGTCCTATCCAGGTAGGCTCCCACTTTCCGAGGGGATTGGTCTGCGTAGGAGGCTTTTCCTTTAGCACCAAGTCACCTTCTCTGATGTCTCTGATCTTGACTTTCTTATCAAATGCTCGGGCCATTCTGCTCTGGTAGGCTCGAGTGTGTTCCATGGCCTTCAATCTACGCTCGTCGAGTAGAGCAAGTTCATCGTGACGGCTCTGTAGCCATTCGACTTCATTGATCCCGTTTTCCAAGAGGACTCAGAGGGATGGAATTTCCAATTCCACGAATAACATTGCTTCCATTCCGTAGGTAAGTGCGAACGGAGTCTCTCCTGTGGCGGTTCTGACTGATGTTCTGTATCCCCAGAGGGCTAGATGTAGCTTTTCGGGCCAGTCCCGACCTTTGGTGGTCATCTTTCTGATTATCATTGCGAGAGTCTTGTTTGCTGCCTCTACTGCACCGTTGGTTTGTGGTCTGTAGGGAGAAGACTTGTGACGAGTGACTCTGAATTCGGTCAGCAGTTGGTCACAATCTCCTTCGAAGTGGGTCCCATTGTCGGATATGATCTCGTTGGGCACTCCGTATCGGCACATGATGTTCTCTCTGATGAACTCGACCACCTTCTTGGAATTCAGTACCTTGTACGATCTGGCTTCTACCCATTTGGTGAAGTAGTCGACTGCGACTAGAATGAACTCATGACCATTGCTCCCTGGCGGAGTGATCTTGCCGCTGACGTCGATTCCCCATGTGGCGAAAGGCCATGGCGTAGTCATGCAATAGAGTTCGTGAGGAGGTATGTGATTGAGATTGGAGAATCGTTGACATTTGTCGCTGCTTCGGACGAACTGGATGCAGTATGTTTCCATCGATATCCAATTGTATCCCATACGGAGGATGATTTGTGTCAATGCTCGGGCATCATGTGCGGACCGCAGGTTTCGTTGTGAACTTCGTTCATTAGCTCGCTGGCTTTTTCTTTGTTTACACACCGAAGGAGTGGTCCTTGGTGGCGCTTCTTATACAACATACCCCCCAGAATGACGAAATGGGATGCCAGGCATTTTAATGCTATCATGTTTTTGGCTTTGATCCCTTCTTTATATTTTCCATCTTCATTTGTGAAGAAAGCTTCTCCGTTTTGGAGGTACTGGTATATTTGATTATACCAGGGTTCGTCGATCGTTTCATTTTTTATTTCGATCTCACAGCAATAAGCGGGTGTTTCCCGTCTGCCTATTCTGAGGGGTTTTACTAATTTCCCATCGAGAATTTTGACAAGAGAGGCGAGGGTTTCCAGGGCGTCTGCGAAGCGGTTTTTGTCTCTTGGTAAATAATGGAAAGAGATGTCCTTGAACTGAGCAATGAGCTCCTCCATGTACGTGTGGTACTTCTGGAGGCTAGAATCTACCGTTTTCCACTTGTTGGACACTTGATTGATGATAAATGCTGAGTCTCCGTATACTTCTAGTTCTGAGATGTTGCGCTCGAGGGCGGCTTCCAGACTGGCTGCACAAGCTTCGTATTCTACTGCATTGTTGGTTGTTACAAAATTCAGTTTGATGGCTATGGGAGTATGCTCGTCCTTGGGATCGACAAGGAGCATTCCAATACCATTACCCTTCTTGTTGGCTGCCCCATCGAAGAAGAGTTGCCAGCGGTTTGCTGTGTCGAGTGAAAAGATTCCGTCGTCCGGAAACTGCGGATCAGGACCCTTAGGTTCACTGCTTGGGAAGTCTGCCAGCTGATCTGCCATTACTCTGCCCTTTGTTGATTTTTTGACCATGTACTTGATGTCGAACTCAGCCAGGAAGAATGACC
Source organism: Adenophora triphylla var. japonica (assembly GCA_022495995.1). NCBI lineage: Eukaryota > Viridiplantae > Streptophyta > Magnoliopsida > Asterales > Campanulaceae > Adenophora > Adenophora triphylla. The sequence continues at coordinate 48,929 of JAFEMH010006657.1, read as the reverse complement.
ACTTGGCTAGTCGCATTGACAGGGAGGGCTTGTCGAAGAGATATCGGACGGGGTCCATTATGGAGACCAGGAGCACTGAATGTGACTGCATGTAGTGTTTCAGTTTCCCAACTACCCATACCAAGGCGGTACAAGTTTTCTCTAATGCTGAGTAGCTGAGCCATCAAGTTGGGACGGTCCCTTCGGGACGTCCCATCCCGCAATAGATTTGGGACGGGATGGGACGGAGTATTTTAGTCCCGTCCCGTTTCGTCCCGTCCCGTCTCATCCCATTCCCGTCGCGGGATAATATGGTGCGGTCCCGCCCGTCCCGTTCCCGTCCCGCATATCTCAAGCCATATGATGATTTTTCAACAAACAAACATGATCTTCTTTACCTTGAATATCAAATTTCTCTAGGCAGGCCTCTGTTCATTTCAAGTGACGAAAACAAGTTAATTATTCCGTTATATTCCTTACAAGTTAATGTGTCTTCACTTGGATGATAGATGCCTAACAAGTAGAACCCTTAGTCGCTCAAACTTCTGTTAGCATGAACATGAATAAGGATCCATCCGTAACAATTATTTATATGATCTAATGTGCAGTAGCAGTAGTCTAGTATGAAAATTGAAGGCAAATCATGTACAGTATATGTACTAATAAAATTTAATAAAAGCAAACTTCATTATTTTAACCAAAAAAGTAACGAGGGACCCCATACATATATCTTGAACAATCTTCAACATAAGAAATCAAATATCGAGAACCACCTCTCGATTGTTTGGTTGAGGGACCCCAAATATCTTTTTTTTATAAAGAAAATATAATAATATTAAAAAGAATAATGTACAATGCATTTTGACCTTCGTCGTTGCCTTGACGCCTAGTCAACGATTATCCCTCCTAGTCAACGGGTCCCGAATGGGTCCCGCGGGATCCCGCATCCCGCAAATGGGATGGGATGGGACGGAGTATTTTAGTCCCATCCCATTTTGTCCCATCCCGTCTCGTCCCGTTCCCATCGTGGGACAACATAATTTCATCCCGTCCCGTCCCGTATTCCCGAATTGACAGCTCTTTCACTTCCTTGAAGCTTCCGGCTTACGAAGTAGATTGCATGCTCAACCTTGGAATCTTTCTGTTCTTGTGCCAGCATTGCTCCGATTGATGTGTCTCACATCACAAGTACAGGAGTAGTGGCTTGTCTTCGTGTGGCGGGCACAAAATTGGGGATTCACCAAGTATGTCTTGATTTTTCGAAAGCCGCCTGGGTACTCTAAGGCGTCCTGCTTGATGTCGGCGTTCTTCTTCATCGCTTTGAACATGGGCTCACAGAGAGATGTCAACTGGTTGATGAAGCGATCGATGTATCGAAGTCTTCCCATAAAGATTTTCACTGTCGAGTCTGAGGCGGCTTCATGTCGATGATGGCCTTGATTTTCTTGGGATCAACTTCGATACCTCTTTCTGTAACCATGTACCCAAGTACTTTGCCTCGCTTGACGCCTTAGAAGGTGCACTTCGCAGGTTCAATCTCATGGAGTGCTTTCGAGTCTCTGTCAAGAACTTTCTCGCATCCGTCATGTGCCGCATGTCCGATCCTCCGGAGCGATGATCATGTCGTCGACATATACTTCGATTTCCTTATGAATCATGCCATGGAAGAGGGTTATTGTAGCCCGCCGGTAAGTAGCCCACTGGCCGTTTCGACCGAACGGCATGATCGTGTAGCAAGATGTCCCCACTGAGTGGTGAAAGTAGTCTTGGCTTGATCTTCCTCGGACATTTTGATCTCGGTTGTATCCACGAACCCATCCACGAAGGACTTTACCTCGAAATTTGTCGTGGTGTCGACTAGCATGTCGATGTTAGGCAAATGGGAGATCATCTTTAGGGCGAGCCTTGTTGAGATCCGGAAATCCACACATCGCTCCGACCTTTCCATTGGCCTTGGTGACCGTCACGATGTTCGGGAGAGCCGTCGGGTACTCAATCACTCGATGAAACCAACTTGGAGCATTTTCTCAATCTCTTCTTTCACTTGCAAGGACCACTCGGCTTGATCTTGCGCAACTTCACTGCTTGATGTGCCTGATTCGGGATCCAGGGGAATTCTCGTGCTCCACGATCGAGGGATCGAGTCCCGGCATGTCCCGGTACGACTGTGCGAACACGTCAACATACTCCCGAGGAGGTTTATCAGGGCTTCCTTTTCTCTCGCATCGGCCAAGAAACCGCCCATTTGTGTCTCTTTAGGCTTTTGGGTGACCGACCCCGTGTTCACTTTGGTCATAACCTCTTCGCTGGGCCCAGCTTGTCCTCGGGTCAACTACACGCTTGAGAACTTCTTTAATGTATTGTTCGTTTAATGTTTCTGCTTCATTATCAATTGATTCGTTATTAACATCTTTTAAGTTGTTTGTTAACTTATCAGTTGTTAAAGTGGCAATGAGAGGATACTTCGAAAGGTCAGACTTTTCATTTAACGAGAAAGGAAATACATGGTTGGCTACATTATCATAGTCTTCCGGCGTAAGGCCGTTGGACGACTCAGAGGACTGGACTTTGACAAGTACTGACTCAAAGGGTTCAAGAACGGGTTTAGGGAGTTGTGGGTGCAGGCCCAGCTTGTCTTCCAATTCTGCCTGGCTTGCCCTCGTCCGATAAAGTAACCTGGTTCTTCAAAGGGCATTGGCTGGATGCTTGATGAGGGTTCGGGGATCGAGAGGCTTAGCTTCGCTGTCCCAATCATGGCGATCATGCCGTTTTTGGAGCCTGTGTCAATCAGGTTTGGCACCTCTATGACTTCTTCAAAGAGACTCGTAGAGCCGGTCCACCTGAGAGCGTCTTCTATAAATTCCCGGTTCCTTCGCTTTGGAGTTAGTGTCTCGAATGTGGCCTCGGCGGGCCGACCCGAACACCGTTTCCCGTGAAGAGTATCTTGAGTTGCTCTTCCAAGTCCGGGATTCCCTTGAATGTGTACTCGTGTTGGGACTGTGGTGGCAATTGGTCCAGTGTAGAGCCGTGATGTCGAGGAACGCTCCCCTTATCGGATTAGCCTTGAGTCCTCTAAAACGCTTGAGGTCCCGTGCTAGTTGTTCCATCCTTTACGTAGTCTACGTGCCGGTTATCCCCGCTTCTTTCTCATCTTCATCGGTTCCACCGTCGGTCCCCTCAATTCTGCCGGCTGTTCCGCCGGTCCCCTCGCCGCTGCCGGTTCTGCCGGTCCCTCGCTTCGCCGGTTCCCTTGGTGAAGTAATGAGCGAGGTCGAAGCCTGTAAGGTCGGAGGTTGGGTGTGCCGTCGGAGGTTCCCCTTTTGCGGCCGCTGCCTTGGTGCGGGTGAGCCTTTTGTCTTCCCCGATGTCAGTCGGTGTTGACACATAACCAAGCCCCCGGACCGTGGTGTGGTCCTCGACTTCGATGCTTGGTGTCGTCCCGTAACCTTTTTGACGAGCCCCACCCCGGGATGAAGTTCATGAGTTTCATCATCTTCATGGCGGGAGGAATCTTGTCTTGGAATAGTGGAAGGTCCACGTTGCATATTTGGATCTTGGAGGTCTCCGCAGTGAATCCAGCTAATGCCATGCCGTCATTATGCTTGATTTCTAACACCGGAATGTCGTTGGTGCCGGTCCCCTCGGTGGTGACACCGTCGCCGTAGCATCGTGGTTAGCTTGTTACCTTGCATGAACTTGATGAATCGGTGAAGGGCGGATGCCACGCCATTGATTTGATGCAGCCAGGGACGCCCAGATGGCTGTGAAAGTGATTGGAATGTCCAAGACTTGGAATTCGGTGGGGATCATCCGCTTGCCGAACCGCATGTTTAGAGTAGCAACCCCGAGAACCGTACGGGAAGTAGATTCATAGGCCTCGACAAAGGTGTGGAAGGCTTCAGATTCGTGGGCTTGATGTCAAGCAGTCCATCATCTTGGCGGGCAAGACATTCATTCCGGAACCTCCATCCACCAACACGCGGGGAAGGCGACGCTCGTCCACTGGATCGTGATGTAGAGTGGCTCATTGTGATCGCCCCAAATTTTGGAAGGTCCAAATCTGTGAAGGTGATAATGTTGCCGTAGTGGATGTTGCCAATCATCCGAATGACCTCGCCTCGGGGTTGCGCCCACGGGGACCATGGTACGGGCCAGACTTTCCTCTAGCTTGAGCTTGTGAGGATATGAAGATGTGAGCAGAGGACCAAAGGGAAATGATCGCTGGGTTTGCTTGAGCCGAGCGAGGATCAACTTGCGTCTTCGGGCCGGTGGCCGGGTTGCAGCCTGCCCGTCGGATTTTTGGTGGCCTTAGGTGGTAATGCATGGATTTGACCCAATCCTGGATCAGACGCCGACATCGCTTGGTGCCTTCGAACAGCCGCTCCGAGTTGAGCCATAGTCGAGGAGGATTCCTCGTAGCATAGGGCCATATGTCTTCCCTCAATTCATTGATCCGTAGATGTGTTCCTGGGGCTTTGGGCAACTTTCCGGATTCTCGTCCCAGATATCAAGCTTGGGTGCCTCCGTGGGGAGGTAATTTATGGATTGCCGCACTGCTCGAACATCGCCGCGCAACATGGGCCGCGTAGCCGAATCGTACAGCCGACCCTCCGGGGAGGCCGGAGAATTCTTGGTTCAGCGAACAGCCTCCTTGATCTCTTCACGGTATACCGCGCTCCTTTCCTTCTTGCCGAGCATACTCGTGGCATTCTGAGTTGGGTTTGGCGATACTCATGATTTGCTAATTTTCCTCCACTCTTGGCCCGCATCAACTTTCTTGCAAAGAGAGCCTCGCGTCGAGAGTTAGTGCCTGCGTTTCTTCCCATGTGCGAATAGCCAGTGCTTCTTTGAACTACGTGCGGCAGTCTAGGTAAACCTCCATCGGGGAGAGCTTTCCCTTCTTCTTTATTTGAGTGGCGGGTATGTCGGAAGGTGAGTACACGGCTTCCCGAACATCTGCCCATGTAACTGGTTGCTGTCCCAGTTGATCGTTTCTATAAACGAATGCCGCAATTTGTGGAATCTCCTTGAGCAGTTGTTGGAGATGTTGTGAGTACCCCGATCCGAACTTATGTTTTGGATCCACAATTATTGATTTTTGGGCTTATATAATTGCTAAAATGCAATATTAAGTCCAAATATCCCACAAGACAGCCTAACCCATCGGGCTCGCCAAGCATTCGGCCCAATATGTCAAAAAGGTGTACGCTATCGTCCGACATGGAAAGACACTAAGGCGGTTTAACCGCCCGTCTGACGACAAAGGCCTTTCCCATCACCCGCCTATAAATACAGGCATGGCCGATCATTTTAAAGGGGGACTCAAGAGAGGATTTGGGGAGGATCGCATAATAATAGGGGGAAACTCGTCCAAAAAGGAGTCTCTCTCTCTCTCTCACACACACACACACTCACCTCCCTCCTCACACACACACACACTTCAAGGCCAAGATCCAAAGAAGCTTCCTTTGTTGGTGTGTAGAAGGGGTGGACACCATACTACTGGTGATCTCACCTTATGGACTACAATAGGTAGCCACTAAACCCTTCTCCCTCTTTAAATAGCCTTTTAATACATTCATACTACCTTGCATGCATATTTGCTTTAATATTATGTAAAAATCTGGATTTTTGCATGATAAAGGTGGTGGAGAAGTGAATCTTCAATATTCACTTCTCCCCACCTCAGATCTGGACATTTGGTCATATTAGGATCAATAAAGATTCAATCTTTACGCATTTGCATGGAGTTAGGAGGTGATGGCTACTTCAAAGTGGCCAAAAACATGTGATTTATCACATTTGGTCAATAAAGCCATGTGATCCTCCCATAATACTCTTATATTATCGTTATATTACTGCTTACAGTTAATAAAGATGCTTGGTTTGCCTTGAGAAACAAAGGGGAATCAAACAGACTGAAGGGCACAGAAATGGCCTATCCTTGTCGGACGACACAGGACTCCATGGAGATCCTGTGTCATACGACATGGAGATCCCGTAAGGTCAGAAGCCATTCTTGGACTTCAGATCTGTCCAGTTTACTCCCTTTGTAACTCAAAGCTTACCTAAGCATTTCCGTGGCTCATAAGCCACTATTTGGGTGCCTATGGTCTGTTTGGGTACGATTTATTGGAGGCGGTTTGCCATTTGACATGGATAACTTCGGACGTTCCATGTCATATGACATCCATATCATTCAAAGTCTATCGTGACTTTGCTCACTCCCGTCAATCCCAAACTGAGCTTAGACCTTCAAATAGTGTCTTTAAATGAGTCAAATAAATGTCGTTCCAATTCCAGAAATAGCTTGGTCATTGTAATAGACAGTCTGACCATGAGGCATCATGTCGTGCGACACCCTCTTTCTGTGAGGTCCTGTGTCGGACGACATAGGAGCTCTCTGGGCAGATTTTCTTACCTTCTGCCTTGTTATGATAATCATAATATGTAAAAAGGGTGTGGCCCCCTGTCATGGCTCACAAGTTGTACTCAGCTTTTACATTATCAATGAAATGTCAATTTTGCATGCTTTACACATCGACACATATTGCACACACACTTTGAATGTCCAAAATTTTCCAATATTGATTGAAAGTCTCAAAAGAGGCATGTTGGGTGAACTCTCTAGTTCTTCCCAAACACATAACCAGACTCCCGAACCCAAAATCTCTTAAAATAGGTTTTTCAATGTTTTCCTCTAAAAACGGCGTGGCGACTCCCAAAACCTAAGTTTTTCAAAACTTATCGTATCATTGCAATACCTACAAAACCTCTTTCAAAAAGGGAAAATGATATCGATAACCAAAACATATACATTTCTCTCTTTTTTCGGGGCGAGCGTTCATTCAGTGGCGACTCCGCTGGGGACTTACATTGAAAAACTTTTTGTTTTTTTAAAAAAAAATGATGAAGAAGATACTTGGTATATAGGTGGAAACCACTAACCTTCTTGTATCGCTCCCTAACCCGGGGCTTGGGATAAATGGTGGTCTAACAATCCCACGTACCAGTATCATTCTTCTATTTTCTAAAAAAAAAAGAGAAAAGTTTTTCTAAAGAGGGTCTAACTTTCTTTAAATCAACTTGGACAATTTCGACATTCTCCTTGTGTGTGCATGTGTGTCATTTTGTGTGCTCACGTGAGCTTTGCCATGCTCTATGGTATGTGATACCTTTGGGAGCCGGGGCTTCCCCCTTTGCAATTTGCTCTTCCCGTTGATCAGAACAGGGCAGGATGACGCTGGACTACAGCTACTGGTAAAATCTGACATTTGGGGCAGTCCCCTTTTGTCATGCTTTGACTCATTCTCTTGTTTTTCCTTTGCATATTGCATAAAAAAAATAAATAAAATATATCTTTTACAAAAAAGCAAAAAAATATTTTCCTAGAAAATACCTTCACACTACTCGCACTCTACCCGCACATAGAGTTAGAACCCGGGAGTGTACGGACGGCATCGCGGAAAGTGACATGTTTCGCTGACGTTTGAGCGCCTAAAGTCCTCCTAGCCTGTGAGTCAGCCAACACTTGTCTGTGACACACTGTCTACCATGACCGGTTGGTTTTTTGCCAATACTTTTCAAAACATTTCCAAACTTGGTTTTCAAAATTTTCTCACAAAGTCCGAGTCATGCATCGTCTCCAAAAATCTTGGCATACTCTCCCTCTTCATGTCGGAATTACGACATAATTCAAACGTAAGTACGCGTTAAGATCTCTACATATCTCGACGTAGGTACATATCGATTTCTCGGCTTGGCTTCGTGAGAGGTCATGACGCGTTCTCGGCATGTGTCAACACGGGACCATGTCGAATTCTTAACGCATACCAACGAGAGTTATGCCGAAATTTCGCCGCTAAGCGACGAGAGGCCATGCCAGATTTCCAACTCGAAAAGAGGAGAGGTCATGCCCAATTCTTCCAGGGTTTTACCTCCAAATTGCGGTCTCGTACATTCAAACGTACGTTCGACCCTCTCTCCTCCCGAGTTTAGACGTTGACTTGGACTTGGTTTTGAAAACCCCGAGTTTGACTTGTTTTGGCTCGTATGCCCATAGGTTCGTTCTCCCTTTCGATTGGTGGGTTCCACGTGCCCTATAGGACCTCTGCCGGGATTGTCCGTCCCGGAGGTGCAATACAGGTGGAATACAGGGGGTCTATAGACGTAGTGATGGAACCCACTGATCCAGGAATAGCGTAGAATGCGAAAAAGAAGGTTTCCCCCTTTTCCAACCATTCCTAGGATCAATAAAAATCATTTTTATAAAAAAAAAAGCAAAAATATATATAAAAATATAAAAAAAAAGAGCATATGCATGATTCCGTCCTCAGTCTATCCTCTCCCCTACCTAAAACCGTTCTCTCCCCATTTCAGCGAGCAAGTATTGGGTCAGAGTTCCGGGTGGTCGGTTAATCAGTTTCTCTCCAGTCAAGGGTTCATTTCCAGCCTCGTAAATGGCGCATTCGCAAGTCTCGGCCGGGTTTGGGTCCGAACGCAGTGTGTTGATCCACTCGTAATCGAATGTCGGCAAGGGTGTAGGGCCGATCAAGGTCGAATGCGGACCGAACGCAGCTCGAATGCCTCTCCTAGCGGTGGTTATGGCATGGGTCCTCACATGACACCCCCGGGAAGTCCGTTTGTTAACCCTCACCTGTGTTTCAACTTCTTCTCGAAGCTTCCTCCGTGCCGCTCTCGAAGCCTCTCGTGCCCGCGAGGAAGCTGGTTGGGGTCGCTATGTCGAAGTAATGCGCATGCAAGGTGTTGCCGTAATCCATCACCCCGATGGGTCGTACGAAGAAATCAGGGAAGAGCCCGATGTTACTATCACCGGCACTGGCTTTGTTCCCCCCATCCTCACCTAGGCAAAGCCTTCATAATATGCCCCCACCACTCTCCTATGGTGTGCCTGGCTCCCTCTCGATGCCGACTCATGGGGGTATGTCAAGACCTCCCCCTATCCCAGTATCTACTTATGGTATGCAATACGGGCCGAGGGGCGAATCAAGCTCCTTACCGAAGGTCAGTGCTCAGGACCAGTTTATGTTTTATCCCCAGAACCATCTTGGGCAGGGTCAGCAATCCAGTGGTGTCAATCAAGAGCCGTTTGGGTATACTCAGAATCAGTTTGGGACTCGGGGTCAAAGTCCATATAACAGCACGGGTCAGCCGTCCAACCCAACCTTTGGTGATCAGTTTATGGCTACTCATGATCAATCCAATCAGCAGCAGAGTAGGTATCGCATGTCAGGAAACCAGATTTGCCAGGATCAGATCCTGCAATATCTACAACCCCAATTTCAAAACAACATCCCTCAGCCTGCGGTTTGTTCTCCTCTCACCCAACATCTGTACGGTTCCACCCCGTATTCAGCTCCGTGCACCGAGATCGTCCCCGCCCATGGTCGGGTTCGGTAGTCAATCAAGGGCTGGGCCCCGAATCCCGATGTCCAATTCAATGGTTACGACATGTACGGAACAAGATCCCCACTGTTGGCTTAGTGGACAAAGAATGTTAGCATACCCAAAGACTCTTGGTCTTCCTTCGGCTGCCTTGCCAATCAGGCCCACGCCAGAATTCCCAGTGCCATCCTCAACAGTAGCTCCGACTATGGGACGACCCCCATCCTCCGAGGTTTCAAGTTTGAAGGAAGAACTGAAGTATGTGAAAGAACAGTTGCACAAAATGACTTTTGGATCCAACATGGTCAGCTCCGTAGAGCTCAAAGACTCCAAGGCTCTCCCGAAGAACTTCAAGATGCCTCCCATAACTATGTTTGAAGGCTCCACATGCCCTAAAACTCACATGAACAGTTACATCATGTCAATGGGTGCCAAAGGGGCCACCGAAGAGATGCTAGCCCTTTACTTTTACTTATCCCTCGATGACTCTCCTTTGAGATGGTTCCTAGGCCTTAAGCCAGAAGCAAGGGCTACGTGGTCCCAGATCAGTGATGCTTTTTTGGACAAATACAAAGGAAGTGTCGAGTGGTACACCACTCGTAGTGACTTGATCGGCACCATTCAGAGGCACGATGAGTCCGTGACAGACTTTTATAAGAGGTGGAACAAGAAGCTTAATGAGTTAGCTCACCCAATTCCCCTCTCTGACGAGAAGTCCATCTTCCTTTCATGTGTCAAGCCATCTTTCAGGGAAGCCATTGGCCGGGGGTACTACCCGAACCTGCGAGAAATGGTGAGTGCAGGGGCTGAAAGCGAGAATGCTACCTATTCCATTGTTCCAAGCTCTACCTCTGTTGCTCCAAAGGGTAAAGAAACTGCTGTCTCTAACACCGTCAACTACATTCAAGGGGAGAAGGGCCAGTTATCTGGCCGTGGTGGAGGAAGGCCTCAGCGGCAGAAATTCGATGATTTGGGGATGCCAACCGAGGAGGCATTTAATGGTTTGCAAAGGCCGGGCTGATCAAGCCTGCGGATAATTACAACCCGGTTAAGGCAAATCCCAATCTGGACACTAGCAAGTTTTGCCTCTACCATCGCACTCGGACATGTTACCAATGACCGCGTCCCTTTGAAGCCGCTCATCCAAAGGCTTATTGATGAGGGAAGATCGAGAAGGCTCCTCGCCCCAATGTGATTACCAATCTTCTTCCGTGATCTTCACCGTAACCTGTGGCCCTCCCATCCAATATTAATACAATCAATCGCCTTTGTAGGATCTAGATTGTCTGTTTGTTTCTTTAATGAATGTCCTTTATTGGACAAGAGTCTGTCAAGTCCACGTTGGACTAGTCTTTTCTTCCAATGATAAAAATCTTTGTTTCTCTTCTTGCTAGACTCGAGACATCACTTGCACACCCACATTATAATTAATTGAAATGGTCTTATCCTAGATGATCACCTTTGCTGCTCAATCGCTAATGCTTTGAAATAACTCATGTCTAAATTAATCGGAGTGAGAAAATCAATTAATATCCTTCCCAAATTGGGGCTTACCAACTCCCCATCTTGCATCTCATATGCTCACATCTCGTTCATTATCCTCATCATTTCGTTGACCAAGAATTTGCATGAATCTTTCTCATTTAAAGCTTAAGCAAGCAACGAAGACTTAATTTCGTTTAGGTCATCCGGTAGGGATTGCGGTTGAAGCCTTTCACCCTAGGGAATCCATTACCTCACCCTCTCCAAATAATATCCCTTCATTTCAAGATCGGCATGTTTTGAAACCCTGTTTAGCCATCATATTTGCTCCTTGCTGAGAGAAGTCCAAGCAATGCCAAGAAGTTAGCTTCGAGAGTTGGCAATGCATAAAATATTCAAGTCATGAAGGAAGGAAAGATAATCCTCAACTCCTCAAAGAGGCCTTCCAAGTTATCAAAAGAAGGATTTTCTAATCAAGAGGCCTTCCAAGTTATCAAAAGAAGGATTTTCTAATCCTCAACTCCTCAAAGAGGCCTTCCAAATTCTAAAAAGAAGGATTTTAAATCCTCACAATTCAGCAAAAAATTCCCGACTTCTCGAGAAGCTCTCCCATGATCAAAAAGAAGCCCGCTCTCGATAGCTTGGACTTCCTCTCACCATTACCTTAAATCAATCCCGAGCCATCCTCTTGATTTCAGAGGATATTCCCATTTTCCTTAATCAATTCCTAGCCATCCTCTCGATTTTAGAGGATATTCCCTTTACCATTACCCTTGCCTTTGGCCAAAGTCAAAAGTTGAAATCAATCTTCCTCGTCGTAGATTTCCCAATCACATCCTTGCAAGCCAACCTCTCATTTTTAGAGGTTCAGTCAGTAAAAGGCCTAGCCGACCTCTCATCTTAAGAGGTCATGACATTCCAAATCACCCGATGGCCGATCGAAGCCCAGAAACCCAACTACAGTCCCTACCGGATAGTAATTTCATTCTAATATCTTCGAGATCTAAATCAAATTAATAATTCATTGCTTGCTTAAATCAGAGCCAAATCCATCTCGGCTCAAAAGATCATCAATCTAAGATTGTGCAAATTCAATCCATTCATTTAACACTTTATGTGAGCATATTTCATTTCTCCTCCACAAACACTTGCCGCGAATATCCCATTGGGGCTTTGCGTCCGTGTCTTTCATGGAAACTCCAAGGGGACATGATCTTCAATCCCCCAATTCTCAAAATCCTCGAGGGTCCTCGAAATCTCGAATTTTCACATTCATTCTCTTCATTCGGGATAAGCCCGAACTACGGCGACCTGAGCTCCTCGTCAGGAGGGGAACGTAGGCAACCATAATTGGTCCGGTCGAAATCACAAACAAATCTCAGAAAATCCGGTCTCCTCAAGGGCCGTTCCTATACACTTTCCATCCTTCCAGATTTGATTTCGATATCAGTTGGTTTTCTCCTTGTGATTAATCAAAATATTTGTTCATATCAGACTTAGTGTTTGAATAACCCGAACATCAATAAAGGGTTTTTAAGCAGCTTTGTGATCATCATGAATAAGACAAGTTTTCAAGTGTCTCGACAAGTCTTCTCTCTCTCCGTCATAGGAAAATAGAGCCAAACAAGCTTGTCTTTTACGTCGAGGGGGCTTCCAAACACTTTTCCACACCTTGTCGTGCTTATACTCTCTCAAAAGAGTCAAACCCAAAGCAAGTGTGTCATACACAAATTCGGGATTCATTCCCACTTTTCAAAAATGTGCCCCTGCACGTATGTATTTCCAAGTCTGTGACTGATTGACTAAGGTCTAGAAAGATGGGTGCCTCCTGGGTCGCGTGATGATTATGCCTGTAACGGGACTGCATTGGACCTCTCTTCATAACATTCCATTTTGGGGCCAAATGTTGGATCTTGGGGACGATATCAAGGTTGAAGATGAATTTTGGGGCTACTGTGACTGCTGGAAGTCGCCTTTTGCGAAGCTGTCCTTTTACAAATGCTGGGGCTAGTTTCCCAAGAAAGTCAGTAAACGTGACCATCCATCAGACGTCAGAACTGGCTGCATCTGCAACACTCCATCGGCAATCCGATACTTGCTCAAAACTTGTCCAAAGCAGCCCAAAACTCTATATCCATTCCCCCTACTCACCAGCCGCATGGGAGAGGATTTGGCACACTTTGCACCCAAATACATTACCACCCCCCAACAAATGCCATCCTTTCTTGCCATTTCTTGGGACGGACTAATACATATGAACAAATAAGTCTAGATGCTATCAATAGAATGCATTAGTTGCAAAATACAAAAATTTTATTTTACAAAGTGAGAAGCAATAGATTAGTGCATGCATTGTCCCCTCTCTCCCTAAAAGAGTCCAAAGCATGACAAAAGGGGATTGCTGTGATCACTCCGACTCGGAATCATCCTCCTCATCCGCCTCGAAGCCGCTGTCATCCTGGACACTGCCTACCTCCTCCTCAGAGCCGCTCTGCTCCTGGCCGTCGCTGCCACCCTCCTGTACCTCGTGGATCTCGCCATCCGAATCATCATCATCCTCATATTGGGCCCAAGGCCGGGGCTCGCCATAATATCCATGTCACTCAGGCACTGTGGCAAGCGGGGGCTGGAAAGGATCATCCTCACCATCATCGTCAAAGGCCCATCCTTCAATGACAAATGAATCAAAAGTCCATCTTGAAGTGGCAAATCATCGTCAAAAGTCTGTCTTGCAACGACAATGTTCATCATGCAGCCAGTCTGGCAATGGGCAAGTCCTCAACAGCCCATCTTGCAATGGCGATTCATCAGCAATACCCGTCTCGCAACGGCAAATTAATAGCAGAGCCCGTCTTGCAACGGTAATATCAACCGCAAAGTTCGTGTTCTGCCTGACGAATGTTTCCAAAGTCAGCCAATCGCTTCAAGTGATCTTCGTGCGCACAACCCTCGCAGGTAAGCACAGCACAGGTATGAAATCATATCTCATTCACCTGTAAATAATCATTACTTTCTCAGATAAAGTCATTTCAAGTCATACAGTCCATCTCGCTATCCTTTTGAGTTAATCTCGATCACCTATTTTGGGCTTGTTCTCATACCTCTTTAGGCTCGTTCCTATCCGTAGGCTTGTTCCTATACCTATTTGGGCTTGTTCCCATAACTCTTTAGGCTCGTTCCTATCCGTAGGCTTGTTCCTACACCTATTTGGGCTTGTTCCCATACCTCGCTAGGCTTGTTCCTATGCATAGGCTTGTTCCTACACCTCTATAGGCTCGGTCCTATATCTCGCTAGGCTTGTTCCTATGCGTAGGCTTGTTCCTACACCTCTATAGGCTCGCTCCTATATCTCGCTTGGCTTGTTCCTATGCGTAGGCTTGTTCCTACACCTCTTCAGGCTCGTTCCTATATCTCGCTAGGCTTGTTCCTATGCGTAGGCTTGTTCCTACACCACTTTAGACTTGTTCCTACATCTCGCTAGGCTTGTTCCTATGCGTTGGCTTGTTCCTACACCTCTATAGGCTCGCTCCTATATCTCGCTTGGCTTGTTCATATGCGTAGGCTTGTTCCTACACCTCTTCAGGCTCGTTCCTATATCTCGCTAGGCTTGTTCCTATGCCTAGGCTTGTTCCTACACCTCTTCAGGCTCGTTCCTATATCTCGCTAGGCTTGTTCTCATGCGTAGGCTTGTTCTTACACCTCTATAGGCTCATTCCTATATCTCGCTAGGATTGTTCCTATGCGTAGGCTTGTTCCTACACATCTTCAGGCTCGTTCCTATATCTCGCTAGGCTTGTTCCTACACCTCTATAGGCTCGTTCCTATATCTCGCTAGGATTGTTCCTATGCGTAGGCTTGTTCCTACACCTCTTCAGGCTCGTTCCTATATCTCGCTAGGCTTGTTCCTATGCGTAGGCTTGTTCCTACACCTCTTTAGGCTCATTCCTATATCTCGCTAGGCTTGTTCCTATGCGTAGGCCTCTTCCTACAACTCTTCAGGCTTGTTCCTATGCTTCTTTAGGCTTGTGCCTTTACCCTTTAGGTTTGTTCCCATACCCTTTTAGGCTTGTTCCTACACCCCTTTAGGCTCAACCCTATGATTCATTTGGGTTCACATACCCACCTCTCTCAGTCTTTCACAATATCATTACCAAGATCCTTGGCCCGAAATGGCCTTAAACTACCCAGTCCGGAAAACCGTACAGTTTCCAACACAGAAAATGGCCCGGAATGGCCTTAAACTACCCGGTCCGGAAAGACCGTACAGTTTCCAACACAAAAAATGGCCCGGAATGGCCTTAAACTACCCAGTCCGGAAAGACCGTACAGATTTCCCACACAGTAAAAATCCGCGGGTGACTCCCAAAGAAAAAGTCAAGTTCGCGGGTGACTCCCAAAGAAAAAAGTCAAATCATCGGGGTGACTTCCCATCAAAACAGTCAAATTCGCGGGTGACTCCCAAAGAAAAAAGTCAATTTCGCGGGTGACTCCCAAAGAAAAAAGTCAAATCATCGGGGTGACTCCCCATCAAAACAGTCAAATTCGCGGGTGACTCCCAAAGAAAAAAGTCAATTTCGCGGGTGACTCCCAAAGAAAAAGTCAAATCATCGGGTTGACTCCCCATCAAAACAGTCAAATTCGCGGGTGACTCCCAAAGAAAAAAGTCAATTTCGCGGGTGACTCCCAAAGAAAAAAGTCAAATCATCGGGGTGACTCCCAAAGAAAAAAAGTCAATTTCGCGGGTGACTCCCAAAGAAAAAGTCAAATCATGGGTGACTCCCCATCAAACGATCAAATTCGCGGGTGACTCCCAAAGAAAAAAGTCAATTTCGCGGGTGACTCCCAAAGAAAAAAGTCAAATCATCGGGGTGACTCCCCATCAAAACAGTCAAATTCGCGGGTGACTCCCAAAGAAAAAAGTCAATTTCGCGGGTGACTCCCAAAGAAAAAAGTCAAATCATCGGGATGACTCCCCACCAAAAACAGTCAAGTTCGCGGGTGACTCCCAAAGAAAAAAGTCAAATCATCAGGGTGACTCCCCTTGGAACAGTCAATCTCGGGTACAAACGCCCACCTTCGGGGTGACTCCCCTTGGAACAGTCGACCTCGGGTACAAACACCCACCTTCGGGGTGACTCCCCTTGGAACAGTCAATCTCGGGTACAAAACCCGTAGCCTTTCATTGGCACCCCATCTTCAACGAACTACGATTCGGCTTGATTCCCCCACGGGATACGTAGGAATCCTCTTCATAAGAGGTCCAGCCACTTGACCATCTTGGTCACCTCTTTCCCCACCGTTCGTGTTCGGCTCGGGATTCTCATGGTGTCGACGACCCCACTTCCCGTGGAAGTGACGTCGCCGAGGGGCTCTGTGAGTACCCCGATCCGAACTCATGTTTTGGATCCACTATTATTGATTTTTGGGCTTATATAATTGCTAAAATGCAATATTAAGTCCAAATATCCCACAAGACAGCCAACCCATTGGGCCTGCCAAGCATTCGGCCCAATATGTCAAAAAGGTGTACGCTGTCGTCCGACATGGAAAGACACTAAGGCGGTTTAACTGCCCCTGTCGGACGACAAAGGCCTTCCCATCAGCCTGCCTATAAATACAGGGCATGGCTGATCATTTTAAAGGGGACTTGAAGAGAGGATTTGGGGAGGATCAGTATAATAGGGGGAAACTCTGTCCAAAAGGAGTCTCTCTCTCTCTCTCACACACACACACTCACCTCCCTCCTCACACACACACACACTTCAAGGCCAAGATCTAAAGAAGCTTCCTTTGTTGGTGTGTAGAAGGGGTGGACACCATACTACTGGTGATCTCACCTTGTGGACTACAATAGGTAGCCACTAAACCCTTTTCCCTCTTTAAATAGCCTTTTAATACATTCATACTACCTTGCATGCATATTTGCTTTAATATTATGTAAAAATGGGGATTTTTGCATGATAAAGGTGGTGGAGAAGTGAATCTTCAATATTCCCTTCTCCCCACTTCAGATCTGGACATTTGGTCATATTAGGATCAATAAAGATTCAATCTTTACGCATTTGCATGAAGTTAGGAGGTGATGGCTACTTCAAAGTGGCCAAAAACATGTGATTTATCACATTTGGTCACTAAAGCCATGTGATCCTCCCATAATACTCATATATTATCGTTATATTACTGCTTACAGTTAATAAAGATGCTTGGTTTGCCTTGAGAAACAAAGGGGAATCAAACAGATCAAGGGCACGTAAATGGCCTATCCTTGTCGGACGACACAGACTCCATGGAGATCTGTGTCATACGACATGGAGATCCCGAATCGCTTTGTAAAGCCATTCTTGGACTTCAGATCTGTCCAGTTTACTCCCTTTGTAACTCAAAGCTTACCTAAGCATTTTCGTGGCTCATAAGCCACTATTTGGGTGCCTATGGTCTGTTTGGGTACGATTTATTGGAGGCGGTTTGCCATTTGACATGGATAACTTCGGACGTTCCATGTCAAATGACATCCGTATCATTCAAAGTCTATCGTGACTTTGCTCACTCCCGTCAATCCCAAACTGAGCTTAGACCTTCAAATAGTGTCTTTAAATGAGTCAAATAAATGTCGTTCCAGTTCCAGAAATAGCTTGGTCATTGTAATAGATAGTCTGACCATGAGGCATCATGTCGTGCGACACCCTCTTTCTGTGAGGTCCTGTGTCGGATGACATAGGAGTTCTCTGGGCAGATTGTCTTACCTTCTGCCTTGTTATGATAATCATAATATGTAAAAAGGGTGTGGCCCCCTGTCATGGCTCACAAGTTGTACTCAGCTTTTACATTATCAATGAAATGTCAAATTTGCATGCTTTACACATCGACACATATTGCACACACACTTTGAGTGTCCAAAATTGTCCAATATTGATTGAAAGTCTCGAAAGAGGCGTGTTGGGTGAACTCTCTAGTTCTTCCCAAACACGTAACCAGACTCTTAAAATAGGTTTTTCAATGTTTTCCTCTAAAAACGGTGTGGCGACTCCCAAAACCGAAGTTTTTCAAAACTTATCGTATCATTGCAATACCTATAAAAACTCTTTCAAAAAGGGAATATGATATCGATAACCAAAACATATACATTTCTCTCTTTTTTCGGGGCGAGCGTTCATTCAGATGTATTTCCATCTTTCTCTTTTTTTTAATAGACCTTCCTCCCTGAGTTGGCCTTTTAGCTTGAGTGCGGAAATGATCCGTCCCCATCCTCCCAGGACCCTTGGGATTCCGGTTTTGTTGACTTCATGTCTAGCATGGAAGAGAATGGTTTCATCGTCTTCGTTGTCGCTTTCACAGAGAACTTGCTTTCCTCGGGGAGATAAGCGCTGGTATTCGTTCTGCTGTGCCATTCCATCTCCTAGGTCGTCGGGACCGTTGACCGCCTTCGTTTTGCAGAGGGGGTTGGATGAGAACAGACGGTATTCCAGGAAGTTGCCGTGGGTAAAACCCTTGAGGTCGAACTGGTCTAGAGTGGCCTCTAGCTTTCTGTCTGAAGCTGCTTGTGACACTTTAAGGGCTTGGTCCCTGTGGGTCTTTTGAGCTTGGTTTTCATCCCAGAGACGGCTCTCTTGAGCGGCTAGTTCCATGAGGGCTTTCCTTGCGAGAGCTAAACATTATCCGTAGGTGCGCGCCGTCTGACTAGTGTCTAGAACTCTGATTACATCCAAATCGACGAATGGCGGAAATACTTGGATTATGTTGATGAAGGAAGTCGGGCTGGGACATTCCATGCGGCCTTCCTTGATCTCGGTTACCAAGAAGTTCGCCCATATATGCTTGATTGAACATACGGGGGTGTTAAATTCTGCGATGTTGACAGTCTCGTGATCCCGCTGGATTGCCAAGTCTATCAGAGCTAGCAGTTTGTTAGCGGGATGTCTGAATCCGTGACCGTGACGACTGGGAGCAGAATCGAACTTGAGCATGTTGATGCTAAGGTGGTCATTTCCAACGTCGGAAGCTGACTCTCTCTTGCGGGGAAGACCTTTACAGATGTTTTCAGGGTGGCTACTGGAAGCGTTCCCGAGGTTGATCTGATTTGTAGCAGGGTGAGGAGCTTTGTCTCCTTCGGCTTGCCACCCAGCCTGGCGGTGCTTGTGGCTTTAAGCTTGACTGACGGCACGGGCCGGTTGCCACTGGGGCTAGTAGTCGGAAGTGATGATGAGCTCTGAGCTCGATTAGCCAGGGCCTCATTTACCATGAGCAGGCAGTCGTCGAGGGTAACTTTGGCATTGCAGAATCTGATGATAAGGACCGGATCCTTGGTATCATCGGGATATCTGAAATAGATGACGTTGACGAAGTCGTCGTCAGTCACTTGATCAGAGGGGTTCTTTGTCGTGTCAACCAATTGTTTCCATTCGCCGGATAACCGCCTGTACAGGATGTTGAGCTTGACAATCTCCATGGTATTGGAGCCCTTATCGTAGGTGACCTGATCGGAACGGGTGTCGTCCTCAAAACTGAGCATGTAAATGTAAGGATCTGCCCGCGGGTCTGCCGCGTCCTCGACTCCGGAGAGTCCTGATTCATCACCGTCTGACCGTTCAACCCAAACGTAAGGACGCCTCACATCCTGCTGCGCTGTAGGAGCTGCTAGGAAAACATCATGCCCTTCGCTGGAGAAGAGGGGTTCAGCGGGCAATTCCTCGTGGAGGACATCCCATACAACTGCCATACATTCATCACGAGTGTGACGATGCATGTTGACCTTTATCATGAAGATTTCCTCGCCTGGCGGGGCCAGAGAGTAGGATTGAAGGATACTGACAAATCTCTGATTGGAGACAGGGGGTTTACGTGCTCGCATCATGGCGATGCTCAGTGTTTCTTTCCAATCTGCCTCCAAATGTTGGAAACGACAGTTGAACTTGATGTAGCGGACTGCTTCAGGGTCTGCCTGCTCGAGGACATTGACATAGTTAGCATCTACGGACTCTGAGGGATTCTGATGAGATTTTCCCTGATAGTCCCTTGGTCGATTTGATGGAGGTAACCCCGGTGCCTAGCTACGGGCACGCTTGGCTGTTGTCTCGGCTTCGTTCCCTATGAGGAAACTGTCCCCTCGGATGACTTCAAGATCTCTCTGACGGTTAATGAACTTGATGCACTGATGGAGAGTGGAGGCTATGTCTTTCATGTGATGTAGCCAAGGGCATCCCAACAGAGCTGTGAATTCGGATGGAATGTCCATCACGTGGAATTTTGCTGGCACCATTTGGGTTTCGAACCAGAGCTCCAGAGTCACCGTACCCAGGATGGGACGAGACGTGCTATCGTAGTCTTTGATAGTCCGGGTTGATGGAATCAAGTGGCTTTTGTTGATGCGTAGGGCTCGCATCATGCTGAGAGGGAGGATGTTAACCGCTGATCCGTTGTCTACCAATACTCCGGGGAGTGATATGGTGTTGAGCTTGAGAGTGATGTATAGAGCTTCGTTGTGCCCCGAGGCATTTCTCGGTAGGTCTTCGTCACAAAAAATGATCATACTGCTATACAGTCGGGAATCGTAGATTTGGTCTCTATCCATAGAAGGAGAGTCATCTAGCCATCCGTTTCCTGTCTTCCTCTTGCGAGGTAAAGCCTTTGCTGGAGCCTCGGGATTGTGTTGAGGCTGTTTGTGGTGGTTGCCGCCCTTGGTTAGCACGTTGATCGAGTGCGAGTGCCAAGCTGACTTTGATCTTCCTTTACCGGTCCGTGCTCTGAAGCTGGACAAATTGAACCTTGGCTGATCCCGTAAGGGGTTAGGCTTCTGACTGGCAGGGAGATTGCCAAAATCTGAGGTATTCTAGTGTCCCAAGGCCTGAACTCTGGTGTCAGCAGGACTTTTCGGATTTCCCACCCCTATGTGCTCTAAGGCTGCATGGCCTGGAGGAAGGGAGGACTGGCTGGAGTAGAGTACGTAGTAGTCGAACCTCCCGGATGGCTCTCCGAGTGTACCCACACTGGTGTCTCCAGCTTCATATCTTTCTCTCAGTCTCTGTTGAGAGGACTTATTCTTCTGTTTTCTCGAAGGATTGCTCCTGACCATGTCTTGGGACTCGTACTCCAGGCAGGCGGAGCAGTCACAAACATCGTAGCTGATGTGGACATTTAATGGGGACCTAGCAGGAAGAGGCGGAGGAACTGGCTCGACGGCAATCTTCTTGGGCACCCATTCAATGGAATTCACACTGTTGTTGTTCGAAAAAGGGTTTCCGACTGTATTGGGTCCACAGGGAGGCTCCAATTTTCCTTCCTCTATCAGGTTCTGAATTTCGTATCGTAACCCCACGCAGTTGTCAGTAGTATGGCCGTGATACTGATGGAAGGCGCAGTACTTGCTCTTGTCAGCGTTGACTACGGGATACTTGGGTTTGTAATTTGCAATGGGTTTAAGGAGGCCTTCCTTGATTAACCTTTCCAGCATCTTGCTCAGTGGCATGTCCAACTTGTCGAAGTGTACGGCAGGCTGCTTCGAAGTGGAGTTGTTGCTTTGTGGGACTGGGTTTCTGTTACCCGACTGCTGTCCCTGATGGATGTAGTTGACATACGTATCTTTCCCTTTGTCGGGGGCCGGTGCGGGATTGAATGCAACTTCGATCGGTATACGTATGGCCGTGCAAGTGCCAACTTTTCCTTGAGATCCTTCTCGAACCGTGAGCCGGCATTGACCATGGCCCGGATATCCGGGAAGAAATGATGACTGATGAGAGTTCTGATGGACGGTCTTAAGCAGGACTTGAAGATCCGCATCTGTTCATCCTTGGAGAGTGGCTCCATGATCTCGGAGAGTTTCCAACTCCACCTCTTGTAGAATTCTCCGACGCTTTCATCTGTTTTCTGCTCAGTGGTGATTAAGTCCTCACGACTTGTTTCCCACTCTAGATTGGATCTGTACCATTCCAGGAAGATGTTACTGATCTGATCCCAGGTGTGGCGATCCGCATGCTTGACCCTTAGGAACCAACGTAACGCAGAACTTTTTAGCATATGCTGGAAGTGATCGGCCATTTGCTGGAGGGTTGCTCCTTTCGCTCTCATGCCGAGAACGTAGGTGTCGACATGCATTTGAGGACATTCGGTTCCGTCGAATCGGTCCATCTCCGGCATCCTGAACTTGGTAGGGAGAGGCGTGACCATTCCCGGATCTATGGATTTGAGCGTTTTCTGCTTTGAGCTGCTCATGGTGGCTTTCAGATCTTTCATCTGTTCGACTATCCAGGCTATGGTTGGGTCCAGTGGTGGACTTTGAGGCTCGACGCCGGGTGCTACCATGTGAGCGGTAGTGATTAGAGGTGGAAGGCTTGATATATGTGGATATATGGGGGCCTTTTCTGAACTGTATCGGAGTTTGTCCCCGGTGTTTTGGGATTCATGTATAGGCAACGGGATGAACCCGGGAGGGTATTGAAGGAGATGGAATCTGTCTGAGATGGTCCAGCGGTGCGCTGGTGGTATTGAGTGATGGGAGTATCACTGGCTTGGCCATATATGACAGGGTTGCCCTGAGAGGTGGCAACGTGAAGCCTAGGTCGGCTGTTTCCTTGGTTCGAAGGCACCCCATAATTCGGCGGGGGAGGAACCTGATTGAAGGTTTGAGGAACTGGTTTCGGGGAATCGTCATCCTCGACCAGGACGAAAGTACCGTCTGACTGGGGGATAGCTTCTATACCTCGCTCATTCAGAAGCTGTACCACGAAGTTCTGCTGATCTTCTTTCTGCCTCTTGTGAACCTCACAAGCCCGGATGGCTTCTTCCAAAGTCATATCTGTTACCGGTGGCGGGGGTCCTTCCCCGTCACGATTTATCGGTGAGCTAGACATGTCGGATATTCTGGCTGAGGGAACAGAGGGAACCGAAGAACTGTCTGACGCTGCGTAACTGTGATTCTGGCGAGGCGCTGACCCGGAAATCTGAACCACTTTCTGCTCGCTGCAGGGAACGAAAGACAGGGTTTAGGCTTCGGAAAAGGGAATTTGGCTCAAGGTTTTGGGCTTGTGCAATGTGCAGTTACCAATTAATGTTTACTTAAAATGCGTTTTCTCAGAGTCCTAATCGGTTGGAAAATAGCGTGTCTTCTTTTTTGCAACTAACCCTAGAGCTCTAATCAGTGGATCTCGTCACTATGCTTATAAGCCCCTCATTTCCATTTGTAGATCATCTTCTCGGGACGGACAATCTCGAGCGAGGTCCTATCAGGCAAGCGAGTTCCACCGACAAAAGAAAAAGTGAACTTAAGGCTAGCTGATCACGCAAACTTCCAAAGTATGTGATGCACACGCCACAGTCGAAGTCAACGTCCTTAAGTTAAGGCGGGGATCGTGCCAAAATTTCGGCATGACCTCTCCTGACTCGCTTGTGCGAGGGGCCTTAGCTTTTGGCGTTGGGCAAGTTGTGGCTGGCACGGTGCATACGGTGAGGGTTTGGTGACACGGTGTCACATTGAACCTTCGGGTATATTTTTCGGCAGAGCTCCGCATCAAAGTCAAGGCTGAAAAGCTCAAGACTTCAGGTCGGGAACGACCTTCGGTCTCAATCTCTTGAGCTTGACTCGTGGCAAAACCCGGCGTAAAAAACATACACATAGGCTTTATGACACGTACTAAGCCAAAAACCAACCGGGGACTTGGACGAAGTGTGACACAAAGAGTGCATGGCTTACACGGGCTAGGATGGGCTGTTTGGGACGACCCCGTGCGCCCTCGAAAGGTGTCTGGCAGACCAACCGAGGTGCAACTGAACGGTCATCCCGGGTTACGGGTCGTAGTGTGCAGCCGAGGCAGCATGTGCACGTGAAGTACGGTGTACCGAGGCTGCAAGTGCGAGTAGTGTGCGGTCACTAAATTCTTTTTCTGAGTAAAACAGAGATTTTTCAGAATGTGTCTTAAAGAATTTTGATGCGCAGTTCAAGAGATGGCATGAAATTCAAGCATGAATGGGAATGCACAAACATGGTATGATTTTGAAAAGACGACAATGTAATGCCCTTGAAAAAACCGTTCGAGGTTTAAAGTAACACACGCACACGAAAATGAGGAAGGGTAAATGAGAGTTTGACCTAAGGAAGGCTTTTTTGAAAACAACGGCAGTTTTGAAAAAAGTATCCAAGTCCCCAGCGGAGTCGCCAACTGAAATTACCTGAATTTCGCGCGATGCGAAAGCGATTGTCTTTCGCAGAGGGTTGGTGTCTGAGACCTCGCTTTTCGAGAAGGAGAGGATTCGCCACGCGGTTTTGTATTTTGAGCCCAAACGTTGAGAAACGGCTATTAATTGAAAAAGGTGTCATTTTTATTGGTAGCAAAAACTTAGGAAAAGGCTTTTTTGAAAACGGGGAGTCATTTTTATTGGCAGCAAAAATGAGTAAAAAGCTTTTTAGTACCAGAGATTGTTAGGTTCGGAGGTCACGTTACGTTTCGGGAAGAGTATATTGAGATCACCCGAAATGCCTCGTATGACGAGTCTTTCTACCTTTCTCGAAATCATGTGCGTGTGTGTGTGTGTTTGCATTTTGAAATGGGGGCTTGAATGACAAGCTTAATCTTGGTTTGAATGTCAAACGTTGATTAGGTGATTCCTTTTGAAAAGGCGAGCGTTTGAATGACAAACGTCGGTTTTGAAGTTTTAGGAAAAGTGGCGTGAATGCTGATTTTAACTGTTTATCTTAAGTGTCAAATGTTGACTTTTAAGAAAAGAGCGTTTGAATGTCAAATGTCGGATTTAGAGTTTGAAGATGAGCGTTTGGATGCCAAACGTCATTTCGCGCATTTTGAAAGAGAGTTCGAATGTCGAACTCCGCTTTTGAACCGGGCGTGTCATTGTTAACGATTTTACGGGAAAAATGTATTAAATGATTTTGAATGTCAAAAGTCGGCTTTTAAGTTTGAAGATGAGCATTTGGATTCCAAATGTCATTTCACGCATTTTGAAAGAGAGTTCGAATGTCGAACTCCGGTTTTGAATCGGGCATGTCATTTTTAACGATTTTTACGGGAAAAACGTATTAAATGATTTTGAATGTCAAAAGTTTGCTTTTAAGTTTTAAGATGAGCATTTGGATGCCAAACATCATTTCGCGCATTTTGAAAGAGAGTTCGAATGTCGAACTCCGGTTTTGAACCGGGCATTACATTGTTAACGATTTTTACGGGGAAAACGTATTAAATGATATGCAATCAACGAATCGGGTTGCGACTCGGACTTTGAAAAGTAAATACTATCACGATCTAAATGGGTCGGACTTTGTAAATGACAATATTTAAATGCAGTATCGACGGATCAAACGGTCCGGAATTTGTAAAGTACGATCGACGAGCCAAACAGCTCGGAATTGTAAAGTATGATCGACGAGCCAAACAACTCGGAGTTATAAAGTACGATCGACGAGCCAAACGGCATGGAGTTGTAAATTTGCGTGAAAGTAAATGACGATTGATGGATCAAACGATCCGGAATTGTAAATGACATAAATTTAAATGACGATCGACGGATCAAACGATCCGAAATTGTAATGACGTAAAAGTAAACGGAACGGGGTCAGAACGCCGTTTTAACCCGAGATTACTTCTCTTACGGGAAGAGAAGAGGATCTAGGGGCTAAAATGTATTGAACCCCGTTAGACGGAGGTGTCTACATTTCAACAACATCGTTCGAAATGGTTGTAGCGACTGGCGCGTAAACCGAGACGGAACGAGAGTTTTAGAGAGAGAGGGAGCTACCTATGGCTAGGGTCGGCTCCTTTGACTCGGTGGGCGTATACGGGATACGAAAGTGTGTTTGGAACGGTGTTTCGAGGTGGCGGGGTTTGTATTTGATCGAAATACGAAGTTTTCACGCAAAACAAGGTAAAACCGGGGCTCGGGGGGAGTGGAACTCAGTTTAGGCCGTGGCTTTTGGGTGAAAGGGGTGATTTTTTTGTTGTTACAAATGGGTTTGACAACCCTTGTATTTATAGGTGAAAATTCAGCATGAGTCCGGATGGACTGAGAGTGAAATCCAGGGGGTTTTGTGAAACTTTGGAAATTGGAGGGACTTGCTGGCAATTCCAAATTTCCTGCAAATGAGTCCGGACGGACTGAGACTGCATACCAGGGGTATTTTTATCTTTTCACTCTGAATTTGATTGAAAGGTCTCCTCTGGGAAATCCTCCGTTATCGCCAAATGGGATAACGTCTCCTCCGGGAAATCCTCCGTTATCGCCAAATGGGATAACGTCTCCTCCGGGAGATTTCCGTTATCGCCAAATGGGATAACGTCACCTCCGAGAAATCTCCATTATCGCCGAATGGGATAATGTCTCCTCTGGGAAATCCTTCGTTATCGCCAAATGGGATAACGTCTCCTCCGGGAAATCCTCCGTTATCGCCAAATGGGATAACGTCTCCTTCGGGAAATCTCCGTTATCTCCAAATGGGATAACATAAGGTGGCATCCTCCGAATTGTCAAATTCAAGCTCTAGCTACCTCTATCTCCGCGATAGCGACATAATCTCTAGCTTCTTAAGGTGACAGCCTCCAAATTGTGAAAATCCATCTCTAGCTACCTCTATCTCCGTGATAGCGATGTAAGCTATAGATTCTTAAGGTGACACCCGCCGAATTGTCAAATTCAAGCTCTAGCTACCTCTATATACGCGATAGCAACGTAAGCTCTAGCTTCTTAAGGTGACAGCCTCCGAATTGTCAAAATCCAGCCTTAGCTACCTCTATCTCTGCGATAGCGACATAAGCTATAGCTTCTTAAGGTGACATCCTCCGAATTGTCAAATTCAAGCTCGAGCTACCTCTATCTCCGCGATAGCGACGTAAGCTCTAGCTTCTTAAGGTGACAGCCTCCGAATTGTCAAAATCTAGCCTTAGCAACCTCTATCTCCACGATAGCGACTTAAGCTATAGCTTCTTAAGGTGACAACCTCCGAATTGTCAAATTCCAGCTTTAGCTACCTCTATCTCCGCGATAGCGACGTAAGTTATAGCTTCTTCAGGTGACAGCCTCCGAATTGTCGAAAAGCCCAGGATCCTAGACCTGTTCCTAACTGTCCAGTGGATCCTGAACTACGATCACGGCTTGATTTCTTCGGGATACGTAAGTAGCCTTTCAAAAGGTCCTGCCATCCGACCACATTGGTCACCCCCTTTCTTCATCACTCCTCAGTGGTGCATGAGCCTTTCAAAAGGTCCAGCTATCCGACCACATTGGTCACTTCCTTCATTTGGCATATCCCCAGCAGGACCAGCCATTTGACCTCTTAGGTCACTTTCTCTCCTCCTTTAAAGCAAGGGACTAGTTTCTCTTCGTCATTCCCTAGTGGATTCCGAACTACGATCATGGCTTGATTCCCCCGGGATACGTAGGTAGCCTGCTTTAGGTTAAGCCAATCCCTCACATATGACACCCTTTCCCCAGTGGACCCAGAACTACGATCATGGCTTGTTTCCACCGGGATACATAGGTAGCCTTCCAAAGGTTCAGCCACTCGACCTCCTTGGTCACCCAATCCCTATCCATCTCGGCAGTTCGCCAGATTGAATTCTTTTATCGATAACCCCACTTGCTTTGCAAGTACCGTTGCCGAGGGGATTCTGTAAGTACCCAAATCTGGCTCATGCCTTCCGATTAAGTTTTCTGGCGATTCCCCAAACTTTCATAAAGTTTAGGGGCTCTAAGGGAGAAAGGACCTGCTAGGAATTAAAATTCCAAGCAAGACCTCGCTGAAATGAAGCCTCTAGCTGCCACCTTGCATGAATCTAGAAATATGCTGACACGACAGAGGATAACGCCGGGCGACTTCTTTTGCCGCAGATTAACGTCGGGAGACTTCTTTAGGAAGCACATTGCAGCCTATAAATAGAGGCCTCCTCTACCCATTTTAGATACAATTTTCAAGCAATGTTACTCTGCTCAAATCAATACACGAATTTCCAGAAAATTAAAACACTCAAAACTCACCTCCGTCATACACAAATCCCTTCCTAATATATTCCCAAATAGGAAAATTCCCTTAGGAGATAGAGAGAACCACCATTGGTAATCTCTCCTTTCTTTCCCCTTGATATACTCTCATTATATTGTTTACTTATTGTTTGTCATTTATATTTCCATTACTTGTCATTTATATTGATTTATTTCCCTAAAGTTCCTATCTTTGCAATGTAAATCATCATATCCCCCTTTCCCCCACACAAAGGATTCATTGGGGATCCTCTCCCAAGGATGAACAAGGGTCCACAAGTGGCTTGTTCTAGGGAAGATCCACCACATGATGATGTGATGTCCCTTTACTTTTTACATAAAAATGCAATCTTTATTTCCATTATGTCATCCCCCTCCCTTGATCTAGCTTTCCAAGGATTGTCCACCTTATGAGGTCTTAAAGGACATAGGAAATGCTATAAAGATCATCCCTTTTACTTCATATCTTTAGTTTAATAATGTTCGTTGCGTTATTTACCTTAAAAATGCAATCTTTACTTTAAATGACATTTCCCCATGTCCCTTAAAGATGGATCTCTCTCCGAGGATTGTCTAATAGCCTTTTAAGGCACGAAAGACATACGATGAGTGTAAAGATCCAATCTTTATACCCCTTTCCCTTAGTCCCTTGGTTCTTGGAGCATTCCGTGGTGTGGATCGGTGTAAAGACTTCATAGTTACATCGTTTCCACCATTAAAATGCCATAATCTTAGTCCCTTTAGAAGCAGACGGATCTTAGTCCCGACATCTCCGATAATCACTTGAGATGAACATAAAATGTCCCTACGAATCTCTATCGTCTCAAGATGTAGGATTGATGGGCAAAGATTCCTCCTTTTCAAAAGAGTCTCATTCTTGGACTTAAAAGGTGTCCCTCTCTCGATCACATGTGACCAAGTCCCCAAAGAACGTTGGTTTAAGACATACCAAGGCTCTTACGCCTACCATGGTTGATTAACCTAACGAGAGGGTAGAAAGGCCCCGTAATGATGATCACAAGTCCAAAATGAGCACGGGATCAAAATCCCTAAAACATCAAATCCAAGGAATCCCGAGCTATAACCTTCTTAAATGGTTTATATGTCTGGCAGATAAACTTGGCACATTCCCTCCCCATTTTTAAATCACACACACACACACACACACACACACATACACGAGCGCACATACAAGCACAAACTTCGGAACTAGGAAGACTTGCTTTTGCAAGGCTCTTTGGGTGAACGCAATACGTTCTTCCCAAGGAGTAACTTAACCTCCGGACCCTTATCCTTTTTTTCAAAGTTTTGACGAAATCAAAATGGCGTGGCGACTCCGTTTTTCAATAAAACTGGTGTCTTCAAACTGAGGTGAATGGCGACCTTATAAAAATGGTTCAATCGACGAAGGGCCCACATTCACAGTTTGGCAACTCCGCTGGGAAAATGTAAATGTTTCCAAACTTCTTTTTTCTCATAAGAAGCGTTGGAAACGTTTATGAGGGTTAGCCTTCCATCTCGGGTCCCATTTTTGTGCTTGTGCGATTTTCCTTTTTCAGCGTCTTTGTATTCTTTTTTGGTTTGTGCATACTCTGAATAATAAACAGGTGCCATTCTGAAGCTAAAAGTTGTAGAAAATGCCTAGAGAAACTGTCTGAAAATGAAGCAAATTGGAACTTCGAAAACTGCTAGATCTAGCCGGACGGATTGATCTGCCTGGATCTAAGCCGGGCGGCTTCATTCGCAGTTCCACCAGGATATTTTTCTGAGGTTAATCTGGAAGCCATGGCATGCTTAGGGCTACTCAGTCCTGAGTGTTGCCAGGTTCCAGAAAATTTACGTGCCTATGTGTTGCATTTCCCCCGATCCCAAAAAAAAACATTCTTTTAAAACACATGATGAAAATCTCTATTTTAACTCAAAAAAAAAAAGAATTTTTTAGGAGACCGCACACTATGCGCACTATATATCCTGTACACTTTTGCTCGCACGTCATTTTAACCTTGGATGGTTGTTCAGCTGCAGTCACGAACAGTGTTACGACGCTCCCGGGCGCGCACGGAATCATCCCAAACTCCCTATGGCAGCCAGTGTCGACCAATGCAATAGTCCATGTAACACTTTTAAAACCGTGACTATTTTGGTTGGTTTTTGGTCTGGATTGTGTCATACAGCCTCATCGTATACCCCTGTAAAAGTCAAACCCGTGCCCATGACAAAAGTCAAGATTCCTCGCGCAAGCGAAGTCATGTCAAAATTTCGTTAGGCAAAATTGGCAAAATCTTGACCCCAATATTGACTTTGACTTTGACTCACACGAGGTATGTAAAAGTCAAACCCGATCCCATGCTAGAGTCAAGATTCCTCGCGCAAGCGAAGCCATGCCGAAATTTCGTTAGGCAAAATTGGCAAAATCTTGACCCCGGTATCGACTTTGACTTTGACTTGCACAAAGTATGTAACAACGCTCAATGTGACACTGTGTCATTCGACATTTTACGTCCGACCCATGCCTATTACTTTCCTTGGACAATGAACAAGTCAAAACGTCTATCGCGCAAGCAAAGCTTTGCCGAAATTTCGTTGAGGCTAAAAGACTTGACTTTCATGGTATTGACATTGACTATAATCCGCATCGCTCGTGTGTTAAAAAATCCTATGATCCACTAGACCCTAGGACCGTTCTTCTCTCTTGGTCGATGGGATTTGCGTGCCCTATAAGACCCTCACTCGGGGCTGTCCACCCTGGGAGGTCGAAATGCCGGTGGAAAACGAGGGGCTTATAGACGTAGTGACGGAACCCAATGATCCAGGATCTAGAGTAGTTGTGAAAAAGAAGGGAAACCTTTTCCAACCAAATAGAAATAATTAAAAGACACTATTTTAAGTAAACTTGAACAACTAATGGAATCACGATTGCATGGTCCCATTTCTGGAATCTCTAATCGCGACCCTCACGGTCCGATCTACGATCTTTGATCTCGACCTTTCATGGTCAAATCTCTAATAGCGACCTTCACGGTCTAATCTCTGATCTTTGATCTCAACCTTTTACGGTCAAATCTCTAATCGCGACCTTCACGGTCCGATCTCTTATTGAGACCCTCACGGTCCGATCTCAAATCTTTAATCTTGACCTTTCACGATCAAATTCTAATCGCGACCTTCACGGTCCAATCCCAAATCTTTAATCCTGACCTTTCACGGTCAAATCTCTAATCGCGACCCTCACGATCCGATCTCTGATCTTCTATCTCGACCTTTCACGGTCAAATCTCTAATCGCGACCTTCACGGTCCGATCTTTGATCTTCGATCTCGACCTTTCACGGTCGAATCTCTAATTGTGACCTTCACTGTTCGATCTCTGATCTTCGATCTCGACCTTTCATGGTCTGATCTCCAATTTTTAATCCTGACCTTTCACGATCAAATCTCCAATCGAGACCCTCACGGTCCGATCTTTGATCTCAACCTTTCACGGTCAAATCTCTAATCGCGACCTTCACGGTCCGATCTCCGATCTTTAATCTCGACCTCTCACGGTCAAATCTCCAATCGAGACCCTCTCTGGTTCTGAGGTTCGGAAATCAGCTGGGATGGTCCGTACTGAGGAGGAGGAGTGAATCCTAGGGGATACTGCTGAGACTGAGATACTGGGGTGGCTGTAGCATTCATTCGCTGTTGATAGTTAAAGAAGCTTAGTCTATTCTGAGGAACTGAGGGTGATGGAGCCCTGATGGCCTGAGGTAATGGGAGGAACGCAAGGGAAGTAGTCCTTGGAGGGGGATCATATGTCGAAGAAGGAGGGCATTGGTTATAGGATGGAGGGGCTGAAGTCACTGTTTGTGGAGTCTCATCTTCAACCATGACCAAAGAACCGTTTGCTTCAACCACTATCTGAACCCATGACGGCGGAGAGCATCGATGAGCATGGCTTGTTGCTCTTCATGAACCTTACGGCTGTTTTCCTAAGCGAGGACTAACTCTTCCTCTCTAGACATCGGAGTACCACCACTGTTTTCCGTCATATTTGCCATTCTAAACCCTTGAGTAGATGAAACTGATGATTCTGATGAACTGTCTGATCCTGAGATTTCTGCACTGAAAAGCCTCTGACCCGATATTCTCACCCACTTCCTTCTCACTATGGAAAAGGGGTAGGCAAGGTTTATACTCGGAGGTAGGTGTTTAGGCTGAAGGCTAAGGTAACATGCAGTTAAGAATCTTCAAGTTTACTTAAAACAGTGTCTTTTAATTAGCCCTATTTGGTTGGAAAAGGTTGCCCTTCTTTTTCGCGACTACTCTAGATCCTGGATTAGTGGGTTCCGTCATTACGGTTATAAGCCCCTCGTTTTGCACCTGTATTTCGACATCCCAGGGTGGATAGCCCCGAGCGAGGGTCCTATAGGGCAAGCAGATCCCATCGACCGAAAAGAGTAGAACGGTTCTAGGGTCTAGTGGATCATAGGAATTTTAACGCACGAGCGATGCGGATTATAGTCAATGTCAATGCCGTCAAAGTCAAGTCTTTAGCCTTAACGGAATTTCGGTAGAGCTTCGCTTGCGCGAGGGAAATTGACTTCGGCGTGCTCCAAGGAAAATAATAGGCATAGGTCGGACATTAAAAGTCGAATGACACGGTGTCACATTGAGCATTGTTGCATACTTCGCGCAAGTCAAAGTCACAGTCAATGTCGGGGGTCAAGATTTTGCCAATTTTGCCTAACAAAATTATGGCATGGCTTTGCTTGCGTGAGGAATCTTGACTCTAGAATGGGCTCGGGTTTGAATTTTACGTACTCCGTGCAAGTCAAAGTCAAAGTCAATGTCAATGTCGGGGGTCAAGATTTTGCCAATTTTGCCTAACGAAAATTTGGCATGGCTTCGCTTGCGCGAGGAGTCTTGACTCTAACATGGGCTCGGGTTTGACTTTTACGGGGGTATACGACAAGGCTAGATGACACGGTCTAGACAAAAACCAACCAAAAAGTCACGGTTTAAAAGTGTGATATGGACTAGTGCAGTGGTCGACATGGGTTAAGCCAAGGGGAGGTTTGGATGGTTCCGTGTGCACCCGGGAGCATCGTAACACTGTCCGTGACTACAACTGAATAGCCATCCCGGGTTAAGGACGTGCGTGCAAAAGTGTACAGGAGTATATATAGTGTGCGTAGTGTGCGGTCACTAAAAATTCTTTTTTGAGTTAAAATAGAGATTTTTCAATATGTGTCTTTAAAGAATGTTTTAGGACGGGGAAAATGCATCACATAAGCAAGTAATATTTTGGTCTTTGGAACCGAGTCAGTTACGGATAGAAATAGTCCCAAAATTGCCACAGTTTCCAGATTAAATGCCAGAAGAAACTGTCATGGTGGAACTGCGAGTAAAGCCGCACAGCTAGGTCCAGGGCAGATCAGGCCGCGCGGCTGGATCCAACAATTTTCTGGGTTCCAAACTGTTGCAATTCCAGAATGTTTAGCCAGAGATTCTGGGCAATTTTTAGCTTCAGAATTGTACCTGTTTATTATTCAGAATATATACTAGCCAAAAAAACATAGCACAAGGAATGCATAAAAGGTAAAAAGATTCACACTTGCACAAAAATTGGACCCGGGACGGTAGGCTAACCCTCGTAAATGTTCCAAAGCTTCTTATGAGAGAAGAAGTTTGGAAATCATTTATTTTGAATTCCTCAGTCGAGTCGCCATCTGTGAATTACCCCACGATCGCGCAAAATGTCGTACCGCATCGGGTGCATTTGCGTATCGTTTTGAGGCTGAGTCACCTCGTTGGAAAATACCAAATTTATGAAAAATGGAGTCGCCATGTCATTTTGATAATCCTCAAAACTTTGAAAAAAAGGAAAAAGATACTAGGTCCGGAGGTTAAGTTACTCCTTGTGAAGAACGTTTGGCGTTCACCCAAGGAGCCTTGCAAATGCAAGTCTTCCAAGGTCCAAAATTTGTGCTTGTGTATGTGTGTGTGTGTGTGTGTGTGTGATTTAAGAAAAAAGAAAGAATGTGACAAGTCTTTATCCGAACATAGAAACCATTTTAAGAAGGTTTTAGTTCAAGATGTCTTGAACTTTTGATATTTTCGGGATTTTGATCTCTTACCCATTTTTGAACTTGGGATCATCATTACACGACCTTTCAACCCTCCCATTAGATTAGTCAACCAATCTAGGCATAGGAGCCTTGGTATATTTTAATCTAATTTTCCTTGGGGATTTTAGTCAAATGTGATCAAAGAACTCATTTTTAAGTCCAAGAATGAGGTATTAGAAAAAGAATGAATCTTCGGCCATCAATCCTACATCTTGAGACAATGGTGATTTGTAGGGACATTTTGGTATATTTATCTTAGGTGATCATAGGAGATCTTGGGACCAAGAATCATTGATCTCTACAAAGGAACAAGATTTATGGCATTTTGTAATGAGATTAGTGTAAAGATTGAGTCTTTACACCAATTTTCAGTTTAGAAATGCTCAAGAATCATGGGACTAGAGAAATGAGACATAAAGATTGGATCTTTATATTCATCCTACGTCTTTGATGCCTTAGTAGGCTTTTAGACAATCCTCGAAGAATGATTCCAACTATGGGAAGGGGAAATAATATTAATGTAAAGACTTGATTTTTAATGTAAAAATAAAAGGAGGATCATTAATCTAAGAGAGAAATATATAAAGATTAGATCTTCATGACTTTTCCTATGCCCTTAATACCTCAATAGGTGAACAATTATAGGAAAAGCTAGATCTAGGGAAGGGGAAAACATTTAACACATAATGATTGCATTTTTAGACAAAAATGTAAAGGGGTCACATCCTCATTTGGTAGATCATCCAACAAGCCACTTGTGGAATCTTGTTCATACTAGGGATAGGATCTCCATGAGTCATTTAAGTAGGGAAGGGATGTATATCTATGTTGTAAAGATTGAAACTTTATGATATAATAGAGAGTAATAAACAAGTAGCAAGAGAATGAGAGTGTATAGATATATTAGAGGTGAGGGAAGGAAAGATTACCAATATTGATGTTTCTGTATCTTCCAAGGGATGTTTTCTTAGGCAATATCTATTAGGAATATATTAGGTTTGGATTAATTTAGGAGAGAGACAAGTTTGGTATGTTTTAGGAGACTGTATTTCAGGTTTGATTTCTGCAGAGTGACTTTGCTATGAAAATTGTATATCAAATGAGGTAGAGAAGGTCTCTATTTATAGGTTTCTGTTGTGCTACTAATGAGCCGCATGGCTGGAACCCGTGCTAAAAGAAGTCGCCCGGCTTCTTCTTCTGTCGACTCAACCTGTTTCTAGAACAAGGCAAGGTGGCAGATTTGGAAGCTTATTTCCAGCGAGGTCCTATCCAGTTTTGTAATCCCTGGTAGGTCCTTCCTTGCTCAGAAAGTAAAGAAAAGTTCCCGAATTTCCCCTAAACTTCATGAAAGTTTGGGAAATTTCTAGGAAACTCAGATTGGTGGCTGTAAACCAGATTTGGGTACTTGCCACATCTCATGTGGGGTCTTAGGAGCCGATTTAGTAGGCACTCTATTTAGTGTGAATGCATCAGTCTCTAATGTATGTCCCCAAAAGGAAATAGGAAGGTCAACTTGACTCATCATCGAACGAACCATGTCCAACAAGGTTCAATTCCTCCTCTCAGACATACCATACAATGTGATGTTCCGGTTGGGGTCAGCTCTGAAATGATTTCACAATTTTGTGATGATTTTCAAACTCTTGGCTTAAATATTCTCCACCTCGATCGGATCGAAGTACTTTAATTGTTTTGCCAAGATTATTTGTACTCCATTTTGAAATATTCTAAACATCTCAAACGATTCACTCTTGGACTTCATCAGATAGACAAAGTCATATCTAGATAAGTCATCAGCAAATATAATGAAATATAGAAATCTTACCCTAAACATGTTCAATATTGGCTCTGTTTCGAAATCATATAAGCGGGCACTCGCAGTCGAAAAGCAGTCGAGGCAGTTTGGCAGCGGCGGTGGATCTGGAGGGATTAGTACCACAGGGGGGCACCGGTAATGCCCCGACTATAACAAATACTGGCAGTCAGCTTAACAGAGAGACCGGCGGCAGCAGCAGCAGCAATGGCACCATTAAAAGTTTTGGTTATGGCGAGGTCGGACATCGACGAATAGATTGCAAACAGACGGGGAAGAAAGCATTGTTCAATGAAATGGAGGACGATATTTGGGCCGATGAGGGGGAATTATCGAACCCAGTTTTGATGAAGAGAATCAGTTAGTAATGGGTGATGTGGGTATTTCTCTTGTTGTCAGGCGGTCGTACCTAACTCCGGGTACTAGTGACGAGAATGATTGGCTCCGTAATAATATCTTTCAGTCTACTTGCACTATTTTGGGAAAGATGTGTCATTTTGTGATTAGTTCGGGCAGATGTGAGAACATCATCATAGAGGAAGCAGTCCAGAAGCTAAACATTCAGACGAAGAAGCATCCCAAACCCTACAAATAGACGTGGCTTAAGAAAGGTGGTGAGGTAAAAATTTCAAAATGTGCTCATATTTGTTTTTCTATTGGCGCTAAATACCGTGATGAACTGTGGTGTGATGTAGCTGCTATGGATGCTTTCCATTTACTGTTCGGCAGACCGCGGCAATTTGATAGACCAGTTATCCATAATTGTCATAATAACCCTTATAGTTTGTTAGTAGAAGGGACAAAATTTGTGCTAGTTCTGACGAAATCGGTTGTAAGAGTGGCAACACCTGTTTTTGATTCATCTTTTGTGTCATTAGCACAGTTTGTTGATGAGGTACGAACCAATGATAGAGTGTTTATGTTGATTGGGAAATCAGTTGCTGTGAATGTGGTGCCCAAGATCGCGACTTTCCTTTTTATTTTATTGTTTTTATTTGTTGGAACCGCTTTCTCGTGTAAGGGGTCACCGCCTCACATCGGTTTGAAGATATCCGGTTTAATTTGAAAAACGGAGTCACCATGCCATTTTGATTTCCTCAAAACTTTGAAAAAAAGGATTTGGGTCCGGAGGTTAAGTTACCCCTTGGGAAGAACGGATCGACGTTTACCCAAGGAGCCTTGCTGAAGCAAGTCTTCCAAGATCCGACTTTCATGCTTGCCTTTGTGCTTTCGTGTGTGGGATGTGTTTTTATAAAAAGGGAATGTGCCAAGTGGTCTTCCGGACGTATAAACCATGAGTTGGTTATTGCTCGGAATTCCTTGGATTTTGATATGTTCGGGACTTTGATCCCGTGTTCATATTGGACTTACGACCATCATTATGAGACCTTGGTTCACATGTGATCGGAATAGGGACACCTCTTTTATAGTCCAAGGGTGAGACTCTTTAGAAAGGAAGGACCTTTGCCCATCAATCCTACATCTTGAGACGATTTGAGCTTGATAGGGACATTTCTGCTCGTCTCAAGTGATGATCGAAGATGTAGGGGCTCAAGTTCATCCTTTTCTAAAGGGATTTCCGACTATGGCATCTTTATGTGGAGGAAATGATGTAAAGATAGGACCTTTACACCATTACGCCCCAAGAGATGCTTCAAGTACCAAAGGGACAAAGGGGAGGGGTATAAAGATTGGATCTTTATACTCATCCTATGCCTTTTTGTGCCCTAAGAAGGTCACTAGGAAATCCTTGGAGAGTGATCCAACCATGAGGGACATGGGGAATGCATTTTAAAGTAAAGATGACATTTTTATGCTAACATATGTAGTGAACATGATGCAAGCTAAGACTAGGAATGTAAAGGGAGGACCTTTATGGCTTTCCTATGTCCTTTAAGAACCATTGAGGTGGACAATTCTTGGAAGCAAGGTCTATGGGAAGGGGGATGACATTTATGAATAAAGATGACATTTTTAATGAAAAAAGATGACATTTTTATATGAAAAGGATGCTATTTTCACATCATCATGTGAGAGATCCACCCTAGAACAAGCCATTTGAGGTCTTATCGTTCATCCTTGGGATGGATCCTCCATGAATCCCATATGATAGGGGAATGGGGGTATTATGATCTACATAGATAAAGACTTGATTTTTATGGCAATAAATCAAATATAAAGCAAGTAGATGGCAATATAAATAGCAAAGAGCAATATAGCAAGTATGGCAAGTATATTTTAAAGAGAAGAGGAGGAGAGGTTACCAATGGTGGTGTTCCTCTATCTCCCTTGAAGGTTTCCTAAGGAAGGAGCAATTTTGGAGGGGTTTTGGAGAGGAGGGAGGTAGTTTTGAGGGGTTTCAGCTCTCTGGAAATTCGTGTTTGTATTTTGGCTGAGTAACAATGCTCAAAATTCCCCTTAAAATGAATAGAGGAGGCCTCTATTTATAGGCAATTTTGTGTTGGCTAATGAAGCCATACGGCTGTAACCTTTGGCTAATAAAGCCGTGCGGTCTTATCCTTTAGTGACTCAGCTTATTTCTAGAACCATGCAAGGTGGCATTCTAGAAGCTCTTTTCCAACGAAGGACTACGTGGAATTTTAATTCCTAACAAGTCCTACACCCCTTGGAAGGTTTGGGGAAAGTTCCTAAATTGCCCCGAACTTTAGGAAAGTCCGGGGAATAGCCGAAACTTAACCGGAAGGCATGAGCCGATTTGGATACTTACGAAGCCCTCGGCAACGTCACTTTGCAGGCGAGTGGGGTTGTCGATAAAAAGGATCCAATCTGGCAACCTGCCGAGGCGGATTGGGTGACCAAGGTGGTCGAGTGGCTGAACCTTTGGAAGGCTACCTACGTATCCCGGAGGAATCAAGCCATGATCGTAGTTCGAAAAGGATCCACTAGGGAAAGGGGTGACATATGTGATGAATTGGCTGAACCTAAAGTAGGCTACCTACGTATCCCAGAGGAATCAAGCCAGGTCGTAGTTCGGGAAAGATCCGCTGGGGAAAGGGGAAGAGAAACTGGTCCCTTGCTAGGAAGATGGAAGGAAAGTGACCTAGGAGGTCAAATGACTGATCCTACTGGGGATATGCTAGATGAAGGAAGTGACCAATGTGGTCGAATATCTGGACCTTTATGAGGGGCTACTTCACCATTGAGGAGTGATGAAGGAAAAGGGTGACCAATGTGGTCGGATGGATGGACCTTTATGAAAGGCTCATGCACCGCTGAGGAGTGATGAATGAAAAGGGTGACCATTGTGGTTAGATGGCTGGACCTTTTATGAAAGGCTCATGCACCATTGAGGAGTGATGAATGAAAAGGGTGACCATTGTGGTCGGATGGCTGAACCTTTTATGAAAGGCTACCTACGTATCCCGGAGGAATCAAGCCTTGGTCGTATTTTAAGTCTCACTAGATAGTTAGGAACATGTCTAGGATCCTTGAGGTTTTGATGATTAATGGAGGAGTTACCTAATTTGACAATTAATGGAGGTTGTCACCTGATTTGACAATTAATGGAGGTTGTCACCTAATTTGACAATTAATGGAGGTTGTCACCTGATTGACAATTAATGGAGGTTATCACCTGATTTGACAATTAATGGAGGTTGTCACCTGATTGACAATTAATGGAGGTTGTCACCTGATTGACAATTAATGGAGGTTGTCACCTGATTTGACAATTAATGGAGGTTGTCACCTGAAGAAACTAAAGCTTACGCGCCATCGAGTAGATAGAGGTAGCTAAAGTTGGAAACACTTGAGCGTACTTCACTATCTATGAGATAAAGGTAGCTAAAGTTGGAGAAACTTGAGCGTACTTCACTATCTATGAGATAGAGGTAGCTAAAGTTGGAGAAACTTGAGCGTACTTCACTATCTATGAGATAGAGGTAGCTAAAGTTGGAAAACTTGAGCGTACTTCACTATCTACGGGATAGAGGTAGCTAAAGTTTGGAGAACTTGAACGTACTTCACTATCTAAGAGATAGAGGTAGCTAAAGCTTAGAGAAACTGAAGCGTACTTCACTATCTAGGAGATAGAGGTAGCTAAAGTTTGGAGAACTTGAGCGTATTTCACTATCTATGAGATAGAGGTAGCTAAAGCTTGGAGAAACTGAAGCGTACTTCACTATCTAGGATATAGAGGTAGCTAAAGCTTAGAGAAACTGAAGCGTACTTCACTATCTAGGAGATAGAGGTAGCTAAAGCTTAGAGAAACTGAAGCGTACTTCACTATCTAGGAGATAGAGGTAGCTAAAGCTTGGAGAAACTGAAGCGTACTTCACTATCTAGGAGATAGAGGTAGCTAAAGCTTGGAGAAACTGAAGCGTACTTCACTATCTATGAGATAGAGGTAGCTAAAGCTTGTAGAAACTGAAGCGTACTTCACTATCTATGAGATAGAGGTAGCTAAAGTTTGGAGAAACTGAAGCGTACTTCACTATCTATGGGATAGAGGTAGCTAAAGTTTGGAGTAATTGAAGCGTACTTCACTATCTATGAGATAGAGGTAGCTAAAGTTTGAAGAAACTGAAGCGTACTTCACTATCTATGAGATAGAGGTAGCTAAAGTTTGAGCTTTGACAATTCGGAAGATGTCACCTAGCGTTATTCCGATATAATGGAAGTAACGGAGGCGCTTCGAGGGGAAAGTTTATTTTCTTTAGAGATAACGGATATCCTTTGGAAACAGTGTTACTCTGGTTAAGAGATAACGGGGATTGTATGCCTAAGTGGAAAGTCCAGGGGCAAAAGTGTAAATTCAGCTCAGAGCAGATGAAGCCGCCCGGCATGAGGTGGGGGAAAAGAAGTTTTATGGCTTTGAATCTATTTTCACCAGATTATTTAAACAGCATTTGAAATGGTCAAACAACATTGCTGCTTGTTTCTGTCGAGGAAGAGGGAGAGAGTAGAGAGAAAATTTCAAAATTCTTCAATTCTCTTGCTTTCTTGGCTTAGGATGGATCTGAAAGGGAACATAGTGCCTAGGCAAGCACGAAGAACCTTGTCGGAAGCTGCTAGGAGGAGGAGAAGGGAGCTCGTTCGAACGGAGCGGAAATATGACTTCAACACGCCTCGTTCCGAGCTCTATCCCGGAAGGGGGGGAGCACAAATCTACGAAACCTCAATCTATTGGGGTAAGCATTCTTGATTTGCTTGATTTTGTCAATTTTGATTGGAATTTTGATTGATTTAGGGCTTGACCCGATTTTTTTTTTTTTTAGGAATTTTATTTCGAATTTTCCTATGATTTTTGTTGATGATTTTGGGAATTTAATGATTAACCTATGAGGCTAAGGATATAAATGAACATGCATGCGCAAAGGATTTTGTGAAAATTGGACTTTTGTACTTAGGAGAGCAACATGCTCAAGATGTTGTGCTTCAAATGATGAAGGACACGTTCTCTAGGCAAAGGATGCTAGAAACCTGCTTTTCTTTGAAAATATGTGCACTTTTGAATATATGCATGCTTTTTGAGATGAAATGAAGGACTGACACATTTTTTGTTGTGTTTTCCTACAGGAGAACAAGTCGAGGGGACCTTCTGAGGTGGCTGTGAAGTTGTGGGATAGGATGCCCAACTTCGAGAAGGATGGGGTGAATCCCAAGCAGTTGGTGATGGCTACCGGCCTTGATCTTTTCATTGGTGCTATCAGCAGAGGTATCCATGTGACCTCTAAGAGCAAGGGGCTGGTCCAGGCCCTCTCAGAGTTCTGGTGGGATACCACTCACAGCTTTCATCTTAGCTGGGGGGAGATCACGGTGACTCCTGGGCTGATTTACTCATCATCGGCCCAGTTCACCTGGGAGGCCTGTGGACTTGGAGAGATCACATCACCGCAGAAGAGTTCAGAGCTCTGGTTGGATGACCTCCGTCCTAAGGGGCTTGGGATGGAGACGAGGTATGTTGAGGTGGCGGTGCTGGAGTGTATGCAGGGGTTTGCCGCCAATGAGGTGACTGCCCACCAGCTCGCGAGAGCTTTTCTGTGGTTGATGCTGTCAGTCACCATTTTTGCTAATTCTGGGACATTGGCAATGCTGTGCCTGCTTGACTCTTTGGAGAATCTGGATGAGGTTGGGGCGGTCTCTTGGGGTGAGGCCGGATTGGCTGAGCTCTATTTCTCTTTGGATCTGTACATCCGTAACAAGGCTGCTTCTATGGACTCTTCTTTCGCGTTGGAGGTATTCTCCCTCTCTTTTCTCTCTTTTACTTTTTCTGTCTTGAGATTTTTATGAGAGAAATGACCCTTTTGTTTTGAACACGCAGGTCTGGTTTTGTGAGGTGATCAGGTTCTTTCCTTAGAACCAGCAGAGTGATCCGGAGATCTTCCCGACCATGATTCATTGGAGGGGAGAGGCTAGAGATAAGTTCACCGGGAAGACCCGGATCACTTTTGACTACAAGATGGTGAGACCGGTCATTAAGAGGGATGGTCACGAGGGGGTAGACTTTTATCCTTAGGGGAGGTACCCGAAGGTCTTGCTAGGGGATGCCTTGGAGGCGACTAGACAGAGGAGGTGGCTGACGGGGCTGACTTGTGATGTCATTTATTTGGGGGACCGCTTCTCCAGGCAGCATGGCCATGTTCCTCCTTTGGATGCCATTACTCCTCACGACCCTCCACCGCTCATGCTGCAGCCTAGGAACTGGTCAGTGGATGAGATAGCGAGGTATCAGGCGGGCGTGGTGGCCGAGGAATATTTTGACTTTGCTACCCCATACGCCACCTTTGTGGAGCAGCGGTTGAGGACGCCACAGAAGTTAGTGAAGATGGTTGTCACTCAGGGATATGGGGAAGCCGAGCCGACTGATCCGCCTATGCCTCCTGCTCATCTCTCCTATGTGGTAAATGGGGTACCGAGGAAGTTCATGGTTTCTGTCCCTGACACGAGGCATCCCCAGTATACTCTGCCACCTGACAGCACTGTAAGTATCTCTAGGGTCTCTTCCCTTTTCGGATTTCTTGACTTTCTGCGATTTTGAGCTTTTCTCGAGATTTTCTGAGTTTTTCTTCTCTTTTCCCACAGATTCCTGCTCGTTCCTATGATGGCTTGGTACGGCAGAACAGGGGTTGGAAGGATGCGTGCCGGTCCCTTCTGAGGAAGTTAGCCTGCGCTTCCAGGGCTGGGGCGAATGTGCAGGAGCCCGTGCGCAAGAGAAGGCACGTTGGGAGCACAGCCTCTACCTCATCGACCTCAGGATACTCGACCTCATCCACCAGCGCCATGCCTCGGGGACAGGGACCCAACACGGGCATTTCCCTCGGGAGCAACCAAGTGAGTATGAGCACGTGAATGTCAATCTATCTGACGTGAGTGATGACGGGGACTTGATGAGGGATCCTAGCTTCTACGAGCTAAGCAGTGACGACGAGGATTCGGAGGCTTAGGATTCCTTAGGATGACCTAGGAAGAGAGAGAAAACAAACAATGAACAATTTATGCACACTTTGTTTATTTTTCGTTTTATTTGGACGCCAAGGAGGCGAAGACAATGTATTACTCTTTTATTTACTTTTCCTATTTATGCTTTATGTCTTTCCATATTACTTGAGCCTCAGGGCAACTTTTTTTGCTTGGAAATGGGGCTGAAACTGGGCCAAAATGATTTATGATGATATATGATTGCATG
This sequence comes from Adenophora triphylla var. japonica, assembly GCA_022495995.1. NCBI lineage: Eukaryota > Viridiplantae > Streptophyta > Magnoliopsida > Asterales > Campanulaceae > Adenophora > Adenophora triphylla. The sequence continues at coordinate 5,522 of JAFEMH010006657.1, read as the reverse complement.
AATGGTATTTGGACATGTGTTTTATGCAGGTTTTGTTGAGAAAGTGGGGTGAGAATTCCACTTGGGCAGCAGCAAGAGCTGCTGCAGATTTTTTTTCTGCAGAAGCAAATGAGGCCGTCCGACTAGGTCCTGGGGCAAAAGAAGCCGTGCGGCTGGAAGTTCTGTCTGAACTGGTTTTTTCCAAATAAAATCAAAGGATGGACTTTTCATTTCATTTTTACCCTAGACTTGTCCTAACTGATCCCAGAGCACATTTTTGACCAAACATCATCAACTTTGATCACTTGCCATGGAGAAACCCGTCAGATTGCAAAAGGAAAAAAGAGACCATTTTCTGTCTGATCTTCAATCTTGGATGAGACACAACTTCCAATCTAACAAGGGGATGTTCGATACCACCTTCAAGATCAAATCTTTATGGCATTTGAAGGATCTCCCGCCCGATTGGGACCTTTTGAGAGCCGCATCGAGATTTTGGGACGTCCGGAGACATGTTTACTGCTTTTCTTACAACGAACTCGTCCCAACCTTTGAGGACTTCCGGGCATTGATTGGTGGTCCGAAAATTGAGGCCGTATCGATTCCTCTAATCGAAGACGTGCCGGTGGCGGTAAAGTTGGCATCTTTTCTGCAAATCTCTCTGGAAGAGGCCGAGGGGATGATGATTGCCCCTGACAGGATTGACCTTTCGATATCCCGGCAAGTTTGGGTCTCCTGGATACTAGCTACGACCACGGTGGCTATGGATGCCTTTACCCTTTGCGTGTTCTCATCTCTATTTCCTTAGTCATTTTTGGCACAATTTGTGGAAAATGGCTAACACACATCTTAATTTTAGCAGTGCATATCACCCACAGACAAACTAAGGGTCCGACAGAGGTGTTTAACAGATTGTTGGGTTATTGTTGCGGTGTTTGGTATGCGATCATGTCATGTTTTGGGACCAAAAGTTATCGCAGGCTAAATTTGCACACAACCATGCCATCAATTGTAGCTCCAGTTTCAGCCCGTTCCAGGTGGTTTACGTGGTTCAGCCTAAGGGACCGTTGGATCTGATTACATTACCTAGTAAGCATAAGCTTCATGGCAAGGCAGTGGACTTAGTTTCTGGGTTGCAGGAAGTTCATGCCAAGGTTCGTGACAACTTGTAGGCAACAAATGATAAGTACAAAGAGGCTGCTGATCAATAAAGGCATCAGGTGGAATTTCAAGTTGGTGATTACGTGTGGGCTATTCTGACAAAGGATCATTTTCTAGTTGGTACGTATAATAAACTGTCAGCTAAGAAGATTGTTCCTATTGAAGTCATTGCGAAGATTAATCCAAATGCGTACAAGTTGAAGCTGCCTAGTCATTTCGTACTTCTGATGTCTTTAATGTTAAGCACTTGGTTCCATATTCTGGGATTCGTGAGATGAAGAGGTGATTGACGATTCGAGGACGAATTTTTTCTGGCGTGGGGAGAATGATGCAGTCGACGAGTTACCGATCGAGTTTTTAGAGGAGTTGGACCGTAATGGGCGTAACTTTTGATTTCGGAGGAGTTACAAGACGCACAACATTTCAAAACGATCGTCTTTTCAAGAGGAACAAAAGTCATGGGCTATGCCCAATGAGCAAGCTGTAAAAAGCCCAAAATTCCCTTCTAAGGCCCTGATACGGCCTTCTGAAGTTTTATCAATTTTTTAGGAGTCTTTCCTAATTTCGTTGTTTTTATAGTTTTTCGAATTAGGGTTTCTGCAAACTTTAAATACTTTGTTTTAATGTTTTGAAAGACAGTTTTTGCCGTTTTTTAATAAACATTGGTTTTTTCTTCCAACCCTTTGTATTGATTAAATTCTACAAATGTTGAAGATCAATGACAACAATAATTGATTATTATCCAAGTCTTCCGCTACGTCACTTCTGGATATAAATTAACAAGTAAATTTGAACAAGACCAACAAACCTTCTAGATATCACTCTCAAAAGTTTTTTGATATCAACATCAAAGCTTTCTAGATATGTAAATGAGTTAATGGAGACTTTTGAGCGCATGCACGACAATTAGCGTAACTTTTTATTTATGATAAACCACGGAACGCACAACATATTAAATAGAATAAAATTTTGAGAGATACAAAAGTCAAGGTCTTCGCCCCTTAATACGAGGTTTAAAAGTCGTAGAAGACATCATTTGGACCCTCAAACGGATTTTTGAAGTTTTTATAAATAAAGTGTTAAAAGATGGTCAATGGCACTGATTAAGATTAGCGGTTCATATGTTAAAGAGTGTCAGTTCGTGTGTTAAAGAGTGTAAGGGGTTGTTGAGAAGTTTCGAATATTTACAAAAATGTTACCGCACATTTTTACAAAAAAAAAATCTATTATTTACAAAAATGTCACGACGTATTTTAAAACACACTTTTCTTGATTAATAGGAAAAACACGTTTGAGACATACTCTTGTTTATATATCTTCATTTTTTTCCTCTTGTTGCTGTCTTGTACTTCCTCCATTTCACTTCAAGGTAGACATGTCCAAACGGTTCCGGTTCCCGGTTTCGAAATCGCCGATTTTCGATTCCCAAATAGCCGGAACCGTATTCGAACCATATTAATTCGATTCCCGGTTCCCGGTTCTATCCGTCGGTTCCGATTCCAACGGTTCCAACGGTTCCATCACCATCTAACTTTTTTTTTTTAAATCCAAACCTCTTAAGACAGTAAAGACGCTAATTAATCTGTTTTTTTTTTCACTTGGGGAGTATGTTTTTGGAAAGAATGAGAAGTGGACAAAATTTGGTTAGTATATTATTAAAGATAGAATAAAAATTCTAACAATATTTTTAGAATTTAAATAAAACAACACTACACTACAAGTACAAATACTAAATAAATGCTAAATATTACATTTAACTTACATTGAGTTCCGGTTCCCGGTTCCGGAATCGCCGGTTCTCGGTTCCGCCGGTTCCTCGGTTCCCAATATGGTGGATTCGTATTCGAACCGTTTCAATCCGGTTCCCGGTTACGTTCGGTTCCCGGTTTCGGCGGTTCCCGGTTCTCGCCGGTTCTCGGTTCCGATTCTATCCGCCGATTTCATCGATTTCCGGTTCTATTTGGATATGTCTACTTCAAGGGTCTTAAGGTACTATTTCAAGCTTCTTTCTTAAGAAATTTTTACAAAAAGTGAAATACTATTTTGCATTATATATTTTTTCTTTATTTCCATATATTTTTCTTTCTCATCACATATCCACACTTATAACTATTAAATCATTTGTTGTACATAATTTTGTACATATAATTAATACATTTGATCTCATCTCTATTTTTATTTTTATTTTTATTGAGTAGTATTGAGTTTTCAACTACGTAGGATTGATTAGATTTGTCAAGTTATGTGTTGGTTCAATATTAATATGAAATGACATGATATAAAAGATCATTGATAAGACATGCCTCACTCAACCTAGACAAACATGGGAAAACAAAAAGAAAATACTAATAGAATAATTAGAGGAACAAACAAACAAAAAACAAACTTAAATACATTCTCTTGCAGCAACCCTTATTAAGGCGAGATTCCCGCGGGATCCTTTGGTTTCCCAATCCCATATTTAAAAGGAATATTTTGATTGCAATGTTAGGGTTTGATTGGTCTTTTGACGCTTTAGATAATAAAAAGATGTATGATTAGATACATTTATTTATATATAAGTAAACAAACATTTCATTATTTTCGAGCAATAATAATTAAATAATTACTAAGATACGAAAAATTATATTTTCCCTAACAAATAGTAGAAATCATTTTTATTGCTTTAAAATCCTCGATTTACAAGTTAAAATATAGGCCCACTTCCTTTAGGGCCCCTCATGCGAGATTTAAACCTAATTTAAGAAATAACATTTTGAAAATTCCAAAGACACCCTTTGGTAACACAAAGACATAAATGCCCCTTCTTTTTTTTTTTCATGCACGCTCACTAAGCACTAAGAAGTTTGTCACTGAACCAACCAAGTCCAAAACTGAATATTAAACTTTTCAAAAATAAGAAAAAAAATAGAAAGATAAGTCAACGGGAAGATTTAAAATTGTTCCTCCCCCTGAGTTTACTTCTCCTTCCTCCCCGCAGAATGGTTTGGTACAATTGATCATACTCCTCCCTATTGGTGTGTGAGACGGTCAATTTTTAATTTAATCTACCTAAAATTCACACCAAATTAAATTAGTACATCTTTTCATTCATAAAATAACTTTTAGAAAAAAATTAAATTTATTTTTGATCAAAAACAAATTTTGATTTTTTTTAAAATTAGGGATAGAGAAAAATATCAATTATTAATAATTAATGATTAGAATGAAAGGATATATCATTGGGAATTTACATGCAATTGCAATTTGCAATTTTGTTATAAAAATGTACCAAAATTTTTAATTTGAACTCTACATATTCACACACAAAAATGCAATTCGATTTAAAAATTAAAATGTCTCTCATAATTTACACATTTACAACTTCTTATGCAAGTTAATTATAAGACCAATTTGTCTCCTTATAATTATTAACTTATAAGACAAGTTTTTCAAAAAAATCAATAATAACAATCGAATTACTCTCATAATAGTAACGAATTACTCTTATAATTGACTTATAAGACAATTAACTTATAAGACTTTTTAAAAAGTCTTATAAGTAACATATAAGACTTTTTAATAAGTCTTATAAGTAACATATAAGACTTTTTTATAAAAGTCTTATAAGTTAAAGTTAAGTAAGACCTATTTGAACATTTGGAATTGTGTTGTAAAAAAGTCTTATAAGTAGTAACATATAAGACTTTTTAATAAGTCTTATAAGTAACATATAAGATTTTTAAAAAGTCTTATAAGTTAGTTATAAGACCTATTTGAACATTGATAATTATGTTGTAAAAAAGTCTTATAAGTAGTAACTTGTAAGACTTTTTAATAATGTCTTTATAAGGGGCAACATATAAAGACTTTTTAAAAAGTCTTATAAGTTAAGTTATAAGACCTATTCAACATTTTACAAATTTTTTTATGTCTTATAAGTAACTTATAAGACTTTTTAATAAGTCTTATAAGTTAATTATAAGACTATTTTAAGACAAATTTTCAGCCAAAAAAATCAAAAATTTCAATAATAACAACGAATTTCTCTCATAATTTACACATTTACAACTCTTATAAGTTAATTATAAGACTACTATGTCTCTTATAATTGACTTATAAGACAATTTTTCAATAAAAAAATTTAAAAAATTCAATAATAACAACAAATTACTCTCATAATTTACACATTTACAACTCTTATAAGTTAATTATAAGACTACTTTGTCTCTTATAATTGACTTATAAGACAAATTTTTCAACAAAAAAAAAAATCAAAAATTTCAATAATAACACGAATTGCTCTCATAATTCACCACATTTTCAAAGTCGACTAGTGGCAGAGCAATTAGATGTGAACGTACAAAGAGCAAGAAGTAATCAATCAAATGAAGAATAGGGCT
>JAFEMH010006656.1:0-117067 GCA_022495995.1 Adenophora triphylla var. japonica | reverse complement strand
TCAAAAATTATTAATTAATAAAATTGTAAATTAGAAAATAATATTACTTTTTATTAAATGTTTTTTAAATCAATATTTTAAATATACTAATTATTTTTTGTTTAAAAAAAAACTAAATATTTATTATTTATTATTTATAGGAAACTTGTCAATTTAGGGCCTGAAGTCTCGAAATGACCAAAATGCCCTCACCGAATGTCACATGTCTCGCACATGGTCACTTAACGGGTTTTTAACGTTTTCATCAAAAAGCCCCAAATTGATCAAAATTGTAAATTCGGGCCCCAAATTGATAGTTTTGAGACTTCAGCCTAACACAGATCGCTTCCTATATTACAGGTCCTAAATTGTCATTAACTCTTTAAATAATGAGCATTACCTACTTTCCTTGTTAAAGTTTTTACTTTTCTTTTTAGTTTCAGTTTAAGGTTTTAGTTGTTATATTATTTAAAAAAAGACAATGAGACCTAGGAGTATTTCTTATCATCGCAAAAAAACTCTCTACTCATTTTTTCTTTTCTAAGTTATTTTTTACGCTCATAACATTTAATTTTATTAATTATCGTATCAAATCAAACTAAAAATACTAAACACGGTGGGTGACGTGGAAGTATCATTTATGTTAGCAATAATAACTATCACCAAAAATACCCCCTGCCCCAACCAAATTCTGACCAAAACTTGAATTATCGTAAGCTATATAGGGGTATTTATGTAATTAAAAATGAAAAGAGTACTGTTGTTTTGTTTTGTCTTTTCCTTGCTGTTACAGATTTACAGTTACTGTTTGTTTGAGTGTAAACAGTAGGTTTAGGTTCATAGGTTAGTCAGAGCAGACATATGGAGATTGAGCAAGATTGTGTCGGTAGGACCCACAATTAACTTTGGGACCCTTTTTATTTTGTAGATCCAGCAGGGGACTTGCTCCCATTTTTCTGTCTGCGAAGAAGGTTGAAATCCTTTTTACTCTCAATCGATTTTTATGTTACTTCATTTGGTCCGAAGAATATCATTCGGAGTTTTCTATAAATACTAAAAAAGACAAATAGAGTTGGGATTATAAAAAATGTATTTTTTTTTAATTTTAAGAAAAATTCATTTTTACATTAATACTTCATTCGTCTCGGCCGAAAAGCCACAAATTTCCATTTTGGGCGTCCCATTTAAAAAGACACTTTCCCAAAAAGAAAACTTTTTATTACTATTTCACCCACTCATTTTCTCTCCTACTTTACTTTTACACTCACAACATTCTCTCTCCTAACTATTCCTCCCACTCATTATCTCTCCTATTTAATTTTTCATACTCACAACATTTAAACTTTTTCTCTTTCCTACATCACTTTTCTTAATTTGCGTGCGCTCTCCATTTTGTGGCTTTTCGACCGGGACGGAGGAAGTACTTAATAATAAATGAATTATCACTCGTATTACTGACATTTTTTATATTAACACCGTCACTTTTTTACAATACACTGATACTCTTTTATACTGACAATTAATAATACATGCATACACTGACACTATTCAAACGGACATTTCTTTACACTAATACTGACACTTTTTAACACTAACACTGACACTTTTTTATACTGACACTTAATAATACTGTACATGCAATAAACTTTTTGCACTGGTATGACACTCTTTACAATGATACTTTGTTACATTAACATTACTTACACTTTTTTACACTAACACTGACACTTAATAATACATGTACTGACACTCTTTATACTGGTACTTTGTTACACTAACACTGATACTTTTTTACACTGACACTTAATAATACATGTATTGTCACTCTTTATACTGGGACTTTGTTACTGTAACACTGACACTAATGGGGTAATCAAAACACGTTTTTTCTAATTTTAAGAAAAAATGTATTTTTTTGTATGATTTTGACATTATTATTATAATTTTATGAATAAAATATTAAACATGTCTCATTAAATCTATTTTTATTTTACATTAACTTTACTCAAAAATTATAATTAACTAGCCTTAACATTCGTACGTTAAACGCACGATTAAAAAACTTTGACAAATAATATTAACTAAATTTGTGTATAAAATATAGCTAACTTAGTTGAATAAAACATAAATATAAATCTAACATTGAAAAAGGATACAATATAAATAAAATGAATTAAAAATATACTCAATTAGGAAATATAATTAAAATTACATATAAATAAAAGTAAAGTTAATAAAAACTACTGTCTTTATTCTGATTTAAGCTTCACCCTTCTTTTAGCACAAAAATAAAGAAAATGATTATTTATGCTCCCTCCGTCCCATTTGAAGCTTCACCTTTTATCAAAATGAGTGTCCCGTTAAAAGCTTCATCTTTCCTAAAATGATAAAAAATCTTTACTATTTCACCCACTCATTCTCTCTCCTATTTCACTTTTATACTCACAACACTTTTCAAATTTGCTATTCCCTTCACTCATTATCTCTCCTATTTTACTTTTATACTCACAATACTTTCTCCACTAACCTTTTTTCTTAATTTGCATGCAACCTCAAAATGGTGAAGTAATAAATGGGACGGAGAGAGTATATTTAAAAGTAATGTGAGTTTAAAAAGGATTGTGAGAGAGATAATATTGATTGATTGAAAAATGAGAAAAACAAATTGAGTGCTGTCAATAGTATTGGCAATAATAAAAACAACACTGTCACACCAATTAAAAAAACGAAAATAATTGAGATAATTATAGCAGCGAAATTATGACATACACAAGAGAGTAGATTTTTCTCAAGTTGTAAATATAATTTGAGGGTGCCCGAATGCGAATATCTTTCTTATAAATATGCTTTACTTACAAGACTGAAAAGTTTTCTATTGATTTTCAGTCAATAACACAATTTAACGACTACTATTGAACACACTATATGTATAAACACTCTATCTCACACACATAAACACTCTAAAAATGAGAGCTAAACACTTTAACTCACTGGTGTTGGATAAAGTGTTGTCAACACATGAGATAACACTACGAGATTGTGTTATATATTGTGCAAATCTCAACTTTGGATTGGGTTATTTGAAGTTGTAAGATCATTGCACTTATATAGGCTTGTTGAACTTGTATCCTACTCAATCTCGCCAGATTTCAGCCATTGAGAAAAGTGGAACCACTGTTAGTCAAATATATGTAAGGCTTTAGAATTGCTTAATCCCAGTCATAATAAGCATTATTGAGGACTCCTAATTCAAACTAGATCAAATAGATTTTTTTATGTATGTTAGGTTTCCTTAGTGCTAGTGCCAGTGTTTTTATAAATGTATTTTTCTCAAAAGAATGAAGACTTGAAGACCCTGAAGATTTTCCAAGTTATAAGCTGGTTACTTGTCCAAGAAGTTTATCCAACCGGTTGACAGCCTCAACCGGTTAAACCCCTAACCGGTTGAGACAGTCAACCGGTCAGACCTCCTCAGTTGCTGATGATCAGCCAAGCTTATTCAACAAGCTTCTCTCAGCTAGCTGATGCATTTATTGCTCCCAACTACCCAGCCCCCAATTTAGCTGAAGTTGGTAAAACAGTTTGCTGAAAAGACATTCCTGCAACCTGTCAGTAACTCAAAGAGGAATGTCAAAGTTACCAGTACTCACAACACTTCATCTACTCAATGGAAAATATCTTCATCAAATCTCAGACATTTAATGCAAAGGATATTCTTATTAAATGCCTGTCAGTCCAATTCATCCCTTCAACCTCTTCAGAGACAACAACTCTATTTTGAAGCTCACTATAAATACCTTCTCCGGAGCATTGAAGAGGGTTGATGCATTAAAGATCTTTGAGAGTGAGTTGCCAAGAACTACTAGCATTCAAGCATTCAAGTTCAAGACATTCAAGTCCCTCATATTCACTCACTACAAGAAAAACGACAGTTACCGACGGAAAAATCCGTCACTAAATACCAAAATTTCATCACTAAATTGATTTAGCGACGGATTTTCGACGAAAAAATTCCGTCGGTAAAACGCTCGTAGGTAAATCTTTTGACAAATTACCGACGGTTCTCAATCAACTTTAGCGACAGATTTTTCCGTCGCTATTGTTTTAAAATTCGTTGGTAATTTCGTAAAATAATCGACCAATTTAAAGCATTATGTCGACGGATTAGTGACGGATTTTCCGTCGCTATTTAAATGGACGTTTTATTTTTGGACCAATTTAGTGACGGATTAGCGACGGATTTTTCGTCCCTATTTAAATGGTCATTTTATTTTTTGGACCATTTTAGTGACGGATTATTGACGGATCATTCTGTTGCTATTATTTATGATGCTGTAATTATTATCTTTATTATTAATATTACTGACAGACTATTCTGTCGCTATTTTTTATGCTGTAATAGTAATTTTTATTATTTAATATTACTGACAGATTATTCCGTCACTAAATTTATTAAAAAAAATTCAATATTCATTCGTTTTTTTATATGTCAAATTATTGAGGGGTTTCCCGACGAATATTTCCGTCACTAAATTTGCATTTTATATTAATAAAAATTATATACATATGTTTAAAAATATATATATTAATATATTATATATATATATATATATATATATATATATATATATATATATATATATATATATATATATATATATATATATATATATATATATATATATATATATATATATATATATATATATATATATATATATATGTATCCTAAATATTTTTATCAAAAACAAATTATAATGTCAATCAATTTAAATCAGTCCCTTTAACTTTTCTTATTCTCAAATCAGTCCCTTAACTTTTATAAATTTTAAATCAATCCTTAAAATTTCACATTTACACTTTGCTCCCCTAAACTTCTTTTATTCTCAAATTAGTCTTTACGTATCCTTTCATTTCAACTTTGATCACCATCACACCAATATAATGAACAAAGTCCAATGAAACAAATTTCATCAAGAAAATTAAATCATAATTCAACTGAGAAACATTAAACCAAAATCCATTAAGAAAATTAACACATAACCTATACAAATTCAAAAATTTACACAATATTTTCAAATTTGAACAAAATCAAACTAAAAAATTTGAGAAAATTTGGTAAAGCTTTCCAAATCCCAAGCAACAATTACATATTAATACTATATATTGACACACTTGGTGAGCGAGTAATACTGCCAACCATTTCCAGAGAAACACATGGCTGATCAAATGGAACCTGCAAATTCATAACATGAAAAAAGAAAACTTTAAAATGGGAAGCCAACAACAGCAATCTTTCATTGCTCAGAGTAACAGAGTTGATGCACTAGGTTGCGAAGTAGTCACGCAAATTCGTCCTTCTGCTGATATGGCTCAGATTTGAGGGAATGAGGGGGTGATAGAGAAAGAATGAGGGAGGCGACAGTGATGGCAGTGAAGGGGAGAGGGGGCGCCGGTGATGGAAGTGAAGGGGAGAGGGGCTACCAGTGATGCAGTGAAGGTGAGAGAATGAGGGAGGCAATCGGTGATGCAGTGAAGGGGAGAGAATGAGGGAGGCGATCGGTGATTGAGAGAAATTGAGGAAGGCGGCTGGAATGGGAGGAAAATAATGTGGTACGGTAACCGCCGGTGATGGCAGTGAAGGGGAGAGGGGGCGCCGGTGATGCAATGAAGGGGAGAGAATGAGGGAGGCGATCGGAGATAGAGAGAGAATGAGGGAGGCGGCTGGAATGGGAAGAAAATAAGGTGTAAGGGTTTTGTTAGGATGATTTTGGACCATTGGATGTGTACATTTAATGGTCCAGATTGATTTAAAAATCAATCCTTGTGAAATTAGAGAGCCAATTAAATGAGTGTATTTGTGTTTTTTCCTGAATGAATTTGGACCATTGGATTAAATTATATTTGATGTATTTAATGGTGAAGATGTTGCTTGGGGTAGTGATCCATGTGAATATATGTGTTCCATTGATTTATTGCCACCTCTTATATTTATTTTTTTATCACAAAAAATCTTTTAATGATCATAATAATAAGTAAAAAAACATTATTAATATACCTAATAATTGAATAATATACAATAAATAAAAATTATGATAATAATATCGAAAAAAATACGTAAAACAACAAAATAAATTAAACTTCTACTAAATATTAATATACCTATGCCTTGAATTCCACTCTAAATCCTAAAACAATAATGGCTAAAAATATAATTTATTGATAATAATAATTTAATAATTTACACTTCTAAGAAATATTAATATACCTAAGTAATAGTTGATAGTAATAAATTATATAAAAAAATACTTATTAACAATAATAATAATTTAATCTTTAAAATAAATATTATACCCTATATCCTATACCCTATATATTATACCCTATACCCTATACCCTATACTCTATACTCTATACCCTATATACTATACCCTATACCCTATATATTACACCCTATACCCTATATACTATATCCTATACCATATACCCTATACCCTATACCCTATACCATATATCATATATCCTATACCCTATACCCTATACTCTATGCCCTATACCCTATACTCTATACCCTATACTCTATATTCTATACCCTATATCCTATATACTATACCCTATACCCTATACCATATACCCTATACCTATATACTATAACATATATCTTATACCCTATACCCTATATACTATACCCTATACTCTATACCATATATACTATACCCTATACCCTATACCCTATATATTATACCCTATACCCTATACCCTATATACTATACCATATACCCTATACCCTATATGCTATACCCTATACCCTATATACTATACCCTATAACCTATATCCTATATACTATACCCTATACCATATACCCTATACCTTATACTCTATACCCTATACCCTATATACTATACCCTATACCTTATACCCTATACCCTATACTCTATACCCTATAAACTATACCATATACCCTATATACTATACCATATACCCTATACCCTACTCCCTCCGTCCCACCTCACTTTATGGACTTTTGGGCACGAGGATTAAGGAGGAAATATTATAAAATAAAAGAAATGTTGTGATAGAAAATGAAGAGAGAGAATGAGTGGGATAGAATAGTAGTGTTGGTTGAATAAATTGAGTGGTGGAAAATAATGTAGGAGAGAGAATGAGTGGTGGGGTAGAGTGAATATAAAATTATAAAAAGTAGGCTATTATTGTGGGACGTAGTGAGTATACTATACCAAAATGAAAATAAGTGTCAAGTGAGGTGGAACGGAGGGAGTATATCCTATACTCTATGCCCTATACCCTATATCCTATACCCTATACTATATACCTTATACCCTATACACTATACCCTATACCCTAAATGTATAGTTTTTTTTTATTTTTAATGAATATAAATAAATATTTTGGACATTTTTTAATATTAAAGTTTTTTTCAAAAAGTTATATAAAAAAAGTTTGCAAAAAAAATAAACAAATGAAAGTATAATAAAGAAATCAGGGACGGGTAAAATTCTTTAATTTTTATTTATAAATGTATAGTTTTTTTATTTTTTATGAATATAAATAAATATTTTGGACATTTTTTAGTATTGAAGTTTTTTTTTTCAAAAAGTTATATAAAAAAAGTTAGAAAAAAAATAAACAAATGAAAGTATAATTAAGAAATCAGGGACGGGTAAAATTCTTTAATTTTTTATTTATAAATGTATAGTTTTTTTATTTGTAAAAAAATCCACTACTAACCAACATCTCAAATAATTTTATTTATCCAAAAAAAATATAAAAAATTTAAAAAGTATATATGTTATTGTCCGTCCCTCTTTTATTATATACTTTTTTTTAAAAAAAATTATTAACTTTTTTTATATAAATTTTTGTAAAAAAAAATTCACTACTAACCAACACCTCAAATAGTTTTATTTTTCCAAAAAAAAATTAAAAATAATTAAAAAAAGTAAATGCTATTGTCCGTCTCTTTTTTTTTTCTATTATATACTTTCATTTCATTAAAATTCTTAACCTTTTTAATATATATATATATATGTTTTAAAATTTTCACTACTAACTAACATCTCAAATAGTTTTATTTATCCAAACAAAAAATTTAAAAAAAACTAAAAAAGTAAATGATATTGTCCGTCTCTCTTTTTTCTATTATATACATTCATTTCTTTAAAAAATCTTAGTTTTTTTATATAACTTTTTATAAAAAAAATCACTACTAACCAACATCTCAAATAGTATTATTAATAAAAAAAATATAAAAAATTAAAAAGTATATATGCTATTGTCCGTCCCTCTTCTATTATAATCTATCCGTAATTAAATCCGTCACTAATCCGTCACTAACCTAAAATATAAATTTAATAATTATTTTAAATAATTTAGCAACGACTCTAATCTGTCGGTAATAATATGTAATTAATTTACCGACGGATTATAATCCGTCGGTAATTAAATCCGTCACTAATTCGTCGCTAACCTAAAATATAAATTTAATAATTATTTTGAATAATTTAGCAACGATTCAAATCCGTCGGTAATAATATGTAATTAATTTACCAACGGATTATAAATCGTCGGTAATTAAATCCGTCACCAATCCGTCGCTAACCTAAATATAAATTTAATAATTATTTTAAATAATTTAGCAACGACTCAAATTCGTCGGTAATAATATGTAATTAATTTACCGACGGATTATAATCCGTTGGTAATTAAATCCGTCACTAATACGTCACTAACCTAAAATATAAATTTAATAATTATTTTAAATAATTTAGCAACGACTCAAATCCGTCGGTAATAATATGTAATTAATTTATCAACGGATTTTAATCCGTCGGTAATTAATTCCGTCACTAATTCTTCGCTAACCTAAAATATAAATTTAATAATTATTTTAAATAATTTAGCAACGACTCAAATCCTTCGGCAAAAATATTCGTCGCCATTCTGTCATAAATTCGTCGGTAAAAAGTGCGCATTTTTTTTGGCGCCAAAATGGTGACGGATTAGAGACGGAATGGAATCCGTCGGCATATTCGTCACTAAATCCGTCGGTAATCTCGTCCTAATTTCGTTTTTTGTTTTTCACTCTAGGTCGTTGCTATTTCGTCGGTATTAGTGACAGATTTATTTCCGTCGCTAATTTCCGTTAGTATCTGTCAATTTTCTTGTAGTGACTAGACTATCTCTGTTAGGACAAACACTGAGCACCATCAATCAATACTTGTAGTGTTCCCAAACAAGACTACGATTGGAACACATTGATTGAATCACACACACACCCTAGAGAAATCAGTTCAACATTGTGAACACATCTCTAGAAAACACCTGGTCAATCTTGTAGCACGATCCATTAGTGATCACTTTACTTTTAGCAGCCTTCAATCATAAGGCTTGCAATTTGTAATAGTTAGGTATCATTAATAGTGCACTTTCACAAATCCAAGTTTTGACCAAACTTGGTAGAGGACGTAGCAGTTATTTAACACTGTGAACCTCTTCAAACAACTGTGTCATTTATTTTGTTTGTTTGCTTATTATTTGTGTTGTTGTAACCGGTTGATAACCTCTCAACCGGTCACATGTGACTCCTATTTACTGCTTGTTTGTTTATCCATTGGAAAATACAATTGCATGACATTTTAACTTACTCTTTGAAAATCCTTTTGCATAATCGATCTTGAGTGAGTCTAAACCGGTATCATTTTATCCTCTGCGCAAACCGGTTACCATCGGTTAGCCTTTGATAAGGTACTTGACATTTTCAAAGGTTTTTACAAGAATTAAGAAAAGTTTTCAATCAGGCTATTCATCCCCCCCTCTAGCCTGTTTTCCTATCAATTGGGCCTAACAATCACCTTTCCACTTTTGGCTCCAACTTTCTTGATTGTAGCAAGACTTGGTATTCCCTTGCTTCATTGCTTGTACATTTGTGCTTTTTCAACCTTATACACGTTATCTATTCAGTCCTTCAATGTAGATAATACTCTAACCACCTTTGCTCGTTATCCACTTTTACACATAAATTAATATTTACATGTAACTTTATTTTCTTACTCATTTGTCACGTTTTGTACAACTAAAAGGATCTGTTCAAACATACTTCTAACACACTAAAATCGGACATGAAAAAAATTAACAATCACTTTGTAATTTATTAATAACATGTAGTAACTATTCACATTTTGAATTGTCAGCACGGTGAAAACACATGAGGCAACACCAGATACAACACTTGTGTGGCAACACATGAGACAACATTAATGCCAACATTGGTGTTAACACTAACAATCACCCCCTTAGCTACACATTTTTTCACAAAATATAAAGTGAGTTCCTGAATAAAAGTGTTAGTTATTTATTTCCAAATTAGATCTCCCCCTTAATATTATACTCCCTCTCATATCTACATTTAAAGAAAATCAAACCAAACCAAGCAAAAAAATAAATTGTTTAAGAAACAAACCAAACAAAAACAAAATGTTTTAGAACACCAAATCCAAGGCAAAATAATAAACCCATCACCAAATATGTATCCTCTTGCTTTAGTGGTTGGATCAGTTGGAGGATCAACCCTTGAAACTTCTGTTCCACATTCTTTAGTTCCTGCACCTTCAGCTTCAGCACTTGTACATACTTCGACAGTAACATCACATCTTCGATCTCCTACTATTTTGGAAGAAATCAAGTCTATCATCTGCTCGATATTTGCTCGCATTTTTAGCCACCCTTTCATCTGAGATCAATGTGCTTCACTTTCCTGTGGAAAAAACTTAACAATAGAAGCATCAATCATTACCGCTAGAGTGTTGCCTTGAGTGTTGGCTTCTCCCAGGACAACACTTGGGGCAACACCTGGAATTGTGGCAGCTGTAGATCTTATAGGAGCAAATGGTGAAACCCAAGGGAGATCTTTGTGTCTATCTCCCTTAATGAAATGCTTGTTCCTCTTGTAGTACACAAGATTTTCAGTATAGTAATCAACATTACAAAGGGTTAAGGATTGAAAGATGAGAACATTGAAGATGAAAGATGGAAAAATGAATGTGGAAGCCTTCTTTTTCTTTGCCCAGGCAGCCAAATGAGTGAATATCACTCTACCAAAGTTTACCTACTGCATATTCCCCAGTTTGTATAGAAATGTGGCTTGTTCTAGGGTAATTGTATTCTAATTGGCATTTGAAAGCCAGTTGGTTATATAAAGCTTATGGAGAACACATAATAAAGAGGTAAGGCTGCCCTATACACTCATTCTCCCACGGTAAGGTAGTTGGCTAATATATATAGGCAGGGGCGGAGCCAGGAATTGGCCGAGGGGGGGGCAAGATTACACGGGGGTTCGGGGGCAGCGCCCCCGAAAAAAAATTTTCGGGTCGGACAAGTAAAAAATGGGTCGGATCCATGAAATACAATGTATTTTAGTTAACAAAAATGATAAAAGTAAATAATTCAAAGAACGATTGAAATAATGTTGAAGTATTTAACGCAAACAATTTATCAAAATATATTACTCGTACAAAAAAGAAAATCAAATTTGCTAATTAAACTTGGGATAATAGGAAGAAAGACCAAAAACAAAAAAAATGGGAAAAGCCTAACTAATTAATTAAGATTGAAAAAATGTGAGGAAATTAGGAGAAAGAGAAAAACAAAACTGTTAAGAGAAAGAATAGCAAAGATGGAAGATAAATAAAATTAATTGAAATGTGGGTAGCAGGGTTCGAACATGGACCAAAGGCTTTAACTTTACCCCTTCTACCGCTGAACTGCACCACTCACTGGTGTTAATCTTGAAGTTATTTATATATATACATATATAACAAAAATATGGGGGGGGCAAAAAAAAAATTTTTCCACTGCATTTCCGCCGCTGGGGGGGGCGAGTGCCCCCTCCTGCCCCCCCCTGGCTCCGCCCCTGTATATAGGCTCAATAGCCACATTTTCATCATCCACGTTGGGAAGGCCATAGGATTTTTTAATCACCGAAGAGTTGAAGTCATAGATGGTACCTCTCACAAATATTTTTCTATAACAAGGTGTATTCCTATCATATATGTCTTCACGGAGAAGGGCATAGAAATTTCTCACCACACTTTCAACATACTTTGAAACCTTTGTAACCGTAGGTAAAAATCGCATATCCCCAAGAAACTGGTAAATTTCATAGGTTTTGAACTTATTGACATCAATGTTTCTTTCATTTAGAATTCTCTTTTCTGAGTCTTGAACCCATTTGTCTAAGTTAGTTTCATGAAAGAATTCATCAGACAAGAAGGGCAGTTCATAAGCCAAATGATTCATGTTCATTCCTAGAGTCTTGAGAAAGAGTGGGTGATAACTCTTGTGTTGCTACATGTGTGGTGGTGGATGTGGTTGCATATCTTGTGGCTAGTGTTGTCTCCGCCTCAGCAACACTTAAACAACATTTCGTTGAAGTCTTTGTTTCTTAACCAATCTCTCATGGGCTTTAGCTAGGGGTTCTTCAAAATCATACTCTAACCAAGCTTCTTCATCTTAGTAAGATGACTGTTCTTTGCCTACCTTGTAGTTTTCATTCGAGCCCTCTTCAGAAGATACCTCAAGTGAGGCGATTGATTCTTCATCAACTATTTCGACTGGGTCATCAGGAGTGTTTAAAGTTGTACCTCTTGGCCTGACAAGGTCTTGAGCTTTTCCGATTGACATCGGCCAGAAGATTGAGCCCTAAAAGTAACATTTACTGATTTTCACTTCTTTGTCTTCTTTGGAAGAGCCAGAGTGAGCTCTTAAGGCTGAGTACTCTCAGGAAGGGCCATTGATACAGGAGTAGGAGGAGGAGGATTCATCACAACCAAATCAAGAGGTGGTGTTGCGGACAGTGTTGCCGCATGCGATGTATTCATGGAAATGGCAACACCGTAACACTGAATGGAGCAATGGGGGAAATGTCCATGGATGATGGATTTTGGGAGTTGTTTGAAGGGCTAGCTATGGAAGAATTTTGGAATAATGAAGATGAATTTGAACGGTTGTTTTAGAGAGAAGTAGACGAGAGAGTGACGGAATTTCGCGGTGAAGAATGAGTAATTAAGGAAGATAGTGAGATAAAATAGGGATATGATTTGATTTGATTTGATTTGAAACAATTCACTAGCCTATTATCTTTTTAATTACAAAAACCTCTTTTATTAGTAAAATTTGAAACAACCTTTTTAATAAAACGAAGAACAACCCTATCACAAACTCACAAGTAAAATCAGGCCATTTTTTATGTTAATTATAAAAATAAATACTATAGCTAAAAGTAATTAAAGAAAATTCAAGTATTTTGAATTTTCAGGCTTGATAATCAAGATAAAAATCATTTGAACTTCAAAATAATAGAAAATTCTTAATTACTTCTAGCAAAATAAAGTTTAGAAATTTTTGTTAAAAGCATTTTGATTTCACAAACTCTAAATTTATGAAAGCAGACTTTTTGAAAATCAAAATTTAATTAATAAAAATCTGAAAATAAAAAGAAAGAAAAATAAATGTAACACATACTAATGTGTTGCTAACAATGTTGGGCAATACATAAGACAACACAAGATTCTCTTGATATTTATCAAAATATATGAACGTCTTAATTATCAATATTTAGGCAAATTTTAAGCTAACTTTACACTCATTTTATATATAAGGAAGTATAGTAATATCGAGATTCGTGCCCCGAGTTTTTATTAAAATGTAAAGCTGTATATATTAAGTTTTATACCTCAAGTAGGGTACACCGTAGTAGTGAGCTTTATGTCTCTAATACTAAGTATAAAATCAATATATTATACTCCCGTTTGGTAAGGAAAAAAACATTGTCGCATCGAACGACGTGTCCCGAATTACTTTATGAGTATTTCAAACAATATATTCCTATTAAATATCAACCACATAATTAGTGACGTTGTCACTTTAAACACAAAAGAGAACTTATTAATGTGTTATTCACTAATTATTCTATATCCCACTTTTTTTCTCATATACAACAATCTACATTAATAAAACACAAAATTTGGGAAGAAATGCGTTTCTCCGTAACTTATGGAGAAACGGGGCCCGACTTGTCGCGCGACAATGCAGGCCTAGGCTTCTGGATATCCAGAAGTTTATGAAAGTGATATCCAGAAACCTTCAAAATGATATCCAGAAACTTTCAAAATGTTTCTGGATATTCATTTGATGGTTTCTGGATATACATTTGAAGGTTTCTGGATATCCAGAAACCTTCAAAATGAATATCCAGAAACTTTCAAAATGTTTACGGATATTCATTTGATGGTTTACGGATATACATTTGAAGGTTTCTGGATATCCGAAACCTTCAATAAGCAATTTCACGGTCTTGACCTTGGATTTGGCTTCAAATCTATTTTTACGGATATCCGCCCAAAGGCTTCTGGATATCCGTTCCAAAGCTTCTGGATATCCAGAACCCTTTGAGACTGATATCCAGAATTTTTTTTCTGGTTATCAAACGCGTAGCTTCTGGCTATTAAAAACACGTTTCTCCATAGTTATGGAGAAACGCGTTTCTCAGCAGACCTACTCTTAATAAAATACTCCCTCCGTCCCAGTAAAAGTGTCACTTTTTATCCAAAATGGCGTTTCGTTTGAAGCGTCACCTTTCCTAAAAAGAAAATATTTTATTAATATTCTATTATCCCACTAACTATTCCTTCCACTAATTCTCTCTCCCCTTTTCAATTTATATTCACAACACTTTTTAAATTCACTATTTTCTCCACTAATTCTCTTTTCTATTTTCAAATTATACTCAGAATATTTTTTCTTCCCATATTTTTTTTTTAATTTGCATGCCACCCCTAAAAGGGTGACACTCTTGCTGAGACGGAGGAAGTATTATTTTTTTCTTAATTTTTGAATTATTTTGTTTTTTTAACTTTCGAAGAAAACCAAATGGAGTAATTGTTAACGTTTGCCTTCTTAAATTCAATTTCGCCAGAGTTGAACTACTTTAATTAATTCGGGTAAAGTTTAAACAAAGTTGTGAAAGCCCCATTGACTGACTGTCACAACGTCAAAAAGAAAAGACCGCAAGTCTCCCTGGGCCCCACCGACTTAAGTCGTCGTTTTGTAATTACATAAATACCCCTGGATAGCTTATTGTCCAAGCTTTGGTCTCTCGTACAGGTACCTAGCTGTCACGACTTTAGCATAATTCTTTACACCTCTCCGTACATATTTTTTGTGGTGGTCCACAAACACGCCTCTCACCAATATTCTCCTCACCCTCCCCACTTAAACACTACTTTAGTCTCCGTTTGTTTAGAGTAAAACATTTTTTTGGAAAATGATTTTTTGTAAAATATTTTTCAAAAAATAAAAATATTTTTCGAAAAATGAGATAAACATGTTTAACATAAAATATTTTCTCAATTTTTCGATGCGAAACAAACATCAAAAAATGTGGAAAATGTTTTTCGAAAAACATTTTTTCCCAAACAAACGGAGCCTTAGTATATCATCCGGTGGCGAAGTTATGAATTTTCATTAATATTAACACGATAAAGATTGCAAATCAAAAAATATTTAGCTATATTTTGGTTAATGGAGTGGAAAAAAAATCTATTGTATTTTTTCCTTTATTTTAAAGGGGATAAATTTCAGTAAATTGCACTAAAACTCCCAATTTTTTATAAATTTTGCACTAGAATTTTTTTTCTTTTTTAATACCAATGGGGGCAATTGCCCCCTTTTGCTCCTATATATCCGCCGGTTATAATGCCATTAATATTTTTAAATCAATTCAATTTTCTTCGTATCCATCTCTCCAAAATGCGCAACTTTGATTGTTATTATAAATTGACGTTATTGAATATTCTTAGATCAATTTGCAAGTTCTCATGTTCGAATGAAATACTACCTCCGTCCCAGTCTAAATGTCCAAAAATGGGTCCGGCGCGGGAATTAAGGAAAGTGAGGTAGGAAAGAGAAAAAGTGAGGTAGGAAAGAGAAAAAGTTTAAATGTTGTGAGTATGAAAAATTAAATAGGAGAGAGAATGAGTGGGAGGAATAGTTAGGAGAGAGAATGTTGTGAGTGTAAAAGTAAAGTAGGAGAGAGAATGAGTGGGTTGAATAGTGAAAAAAACTTTCCTTTTTTGGAAATGAGACATTTTCAATGGGACGCCCAAAAAGAAAAGTTTGGACATTTAGATTGGGACGGAGGGAGTAGTATTACTTACACTCTTCAATTTTTTTTAAAAAATTACAACTTATTATTCAATTTATATGAGCATGCTTGTGTTTAATAAAATTTAAAATTGCAATTCATGGTATATTTACACTTTAAACTGCAACCTCTTGTTTTAATCCTTAAATAATACTCCCTCCGTCCGTAAAAGATTGTTCTATTGTACATTTTGCAATTATTAAGAAAGAGCTTCACCTTCTTGTACCTTAGTAGATTTGCACTAACATTCATGCCTAAGTTTAGAAATGAGACATACTTTTTGAGACAAGTCAAAATGACAAATGGGACAATCTTTGAGGAACGGAGGGAGTAATTGTAAGAATACTACCTTTATAATTTTTAATACTAAATTAAATTACGAGAGATTTCAATTTCATGCTTTTTAATAATAAGTCTAACCCAAAAAAATAATTTGTACTCCCTCCGTCCCACGTTAGTTGAGACTTCTTTCCCTTTTGGGCCGTCCCACGTTAGTTGAGACTGCCCAAAATGGCAAAGGAATCTTCACTATTTACCCCACTCATTCTCTCTCCTATTTCACTTTTACACTCACAACATTCTCTCTCCTAACTATTCCTCCCACTCATTCTCTCTCCTATTTAATTCTTCATACTCACAACATTTTCTTTCACTTTTTCTCTCACTTACTTTTCCTTAATTGGTGTGCCCAAAAAGTTAGTCTCAACTAACGTAGGGCGGAGGGAGTATATGTTTGTGCACATATCCATGTGTAATTTATTTTTGTACTCGTCTATTGATTTTTTTCTCTTTGTTTTGTTGTAGGGAGCCCGTTAATTTTCTCATTTGTCGAGAGCCCGTTATTTCTCTCTCTTTTTTTTTAGCCGTGATGATTTCTCCATATGCTGAGAGCCTTTTTGTATTAATGATTGTATATCTTCTTGTTGACATTAATGGAATACTTGGTTTGACATGTATTGTCGATTCAAATGCTTCAATTTATAGTAACCTCAAAGTTAAATTAAGTCCGTGTGGAGATTTTCTGAATGCTCATGTTGGGCGTGTCCAAATTTTACTAGGAGAATCCTTTGAATGTCCCAAGCTATTGTTCTGCAAGACATTAAATGGAGTTTTAGTTACGAGAATATCTTCGACAAATATTTGCTATAGATAATGTTTAAAGTTGATTGTACAATTTTAATTGTCAATCTTTTTCAATATATTACACATGTGAATTGTATTGTTAATACGTTGTCGGATTACTTCTCGAGATTTGTTCAATTGTATGCATGCGTACACTTTAAATTTTGGGTTGAATATCGATGTTTGTGGATATCCAACTCCTTCACATTTGTGTTTATTAATGGATATCTTTTCATTCAAAAATAAATAAAATATATTCAATTTTCAATTTTAAAACTTAAAACTTTAAACCATTAATTTATAATTTTAAAATTATACTTTAGTTGGTTGAGTAGTAATGTTGTATTTAAAAATTTAATGGCTTGTTTAAAAAATATAACAAAATTAGGTGGTGTTATTGAATATCCATCCAATCAATGTTTATATTTCGTTTAAATCACATTTCAAAAGTATATAATTTTTATAACGTTTAATTAAAAAGTTACTTAATTTATTACTTATTTTGTAGGAAATATTTAAATGTTTTTTCTCATAAATTTATGTTTGAATAGAAAAGATAAATAAATATTTTTATTATTTATTTTCTAAATTAATTCATAATAGATTGCCGTGTTGTGCTTGTTTCCGTGTTCTTTAACCGATTCCAGATACATTCAAGATATTTTATGAAAAGAGGGCGACAAAGCTTTTTATGCTGGTCCACATCACCAGTGCATTTCGTTGAGCTTTCTTGATTTAAAAAAGCATTTGTTGTACCAACATTTAGGGATTCCTCGTAAGAATAACGCTGGGAACTGGTGCTTCGATCCTTCCATGAAAATGCTTAGGGATAATTTTTTTTTCTTGTGAATTTATGTTCAAATAAAAAAGATAAATAAATAATTTATTACTTATTTTCTAAGTTAATAGATAATAGACGATGAAAATATTGATTAATTTATTTGTGTTTTAATTAGTATTATAATCATAACAAATTTAGTATAAGTTATTAGTGTAAATTGCATTTCATTTTTATAAACATGGCATTATTTGAATCATTGAATGATAGAACTTAAAGAAGATATTTAAAAATTGTCATCGATTTTCTTAACCCCTGACATATACTCCCTCCGTCTCTAAATGTTTGTCCCATTTGACTTTTCAAACATTTTAATTTAGTGATTTTGAAGCTTTAATTTTGGTTATTTTTACGAACGCTTTGAA
Organism: Adenophora triphylla var. japonica; assembly: GCA_022495995.1. Lineage (NCBI taxonomy): Eukaryota > Viridiplantae > Streptophyta > Magnoliopsida > Asterales > Campanulaceae > Adenophora > Adenophora triphylla. The sequence goes on along the minus strand of JAFEMH010006656.1, from coordinate 98,543 downwards.
AATTATTGATAATATACACCGCCGTTATGTAATACTCCGTCCCTAAATGTTACAAGTTGTGAAAATTTAGTGATTTTGAAGCTTTAATTTTGGAAATGAGACTAACTTTTTGGGACAAAGAAAAAGGGGAAATGGGACAAACATTTAGGGACGGAGGGAGTATATTTTTTTTTTAAGTCAAAAACATATACTAGCATTAATAAAGATAAAGAAGATGACACTGCACAACAGAGGCTCATCCCATAAAATTTGCAGAACATTTTGACAAATTTTTCTCCTTGATTTGCAAAATAACTTTGGCTAATGACACTAGGGCCCCTGGGCGATATTTAAAAGTTATAAAATCCCAAACGAGATGCAAAATTTCACATAGATTCACGCTCACATATATCCTTCCCATGTTGCTCTTATACCCAAAACTATAAGACTAAAAATATTGTTATACCTAGTTATATCAGTATTTTTTTCCCTCAATTTTTCATTTTTTCTTAAAAATAATAAAAAAAGACTCATTTTATTAAATAATCTTCTCCCATACCTTCCTATACCTGGTGCTCGTTTGTTTTTTGCTTATCTTTAGTGAATTATAGCTTTTGGCTTTAATTAAGCTAAAATTAGAGTTTTTGTTTTAACTTATAAGCCTTTTGCCAATAAGTGAAGTACAACTCATCTATTTCATAAATAAGTGAAAGCCAAAAAGCCCCAAAAATATTGCTTTTTTCACATATATGAAAACAAATCTATATTCACTTTTAACAAAAAAAAAAATTACATCTCCAAATTACCTACCCTTTCCATATATTATTTATGATAGTTTTAAATTTATAGCAAGAAATATGTGATTGTATCAACTATAAGATTAATAAAAAAATTGATTTCGTTAATTTATTTCTTTCGTTTCTTTTAAAATTTATACATTTTGTTTTTTATATCTATGTTAAGGACACATCTTGTTTTAAATATGTAGATGATTTATATATTTCTAATTTTTTTAGTAGGTGTATTTATTCTTTTATTAAAGAATATTATGAATTTATATATTTAACTTGGAACACAAAAGGAAAAAAAATAAATATTTGATTTGATTTAATTATTTTAATAAATATATAAGACTATATTTTATTCAACAAAAATAATTTATATGATTTAATCATAGGGTCTATCGGCATGCATATGGGTCAATTTATTATGGTCAATTCGGTATTCTTGTTATGATTCAATATTTTTCAGCATTTTTAACAAACAAATACAATTAGCTTATAACAGTTTCAAACAACCAAAACAAACAATATTCAATTCATCGGCTATCAGTCAAAAGCATCAGCTATAAGTCATCAGCAATTAGATGCAACAAACGAGACTCTAAAGGTATATAAAAAAAGATAGAAAAAAAACTAAACAAATGAAAGTATATAAAAGAAAATAGGGATGGACTACCTTTTATTTTTTATATATTTTTATTGATTAGGGAATAATATTTAAGACTTTTTTTATTACTGATTTTTTTTTACAAAAAGGTATATAAAAATGTTAGAAAATTTAAACAAATGAAAGTATATAAAAGAAAAACTAAATCATAAATCTCATACATTAAACCTAAATCATATAGCTAAATCTCGTATATACCATATATCCTTAATTTTAAATCTAAATCATATACCTCATATCACATATCCTAATTCATCTACCTATATCTCATGTATATCATATACCATAAGACTTAAATCTAAATGATATACTTCGTACCCTAAACCATAATTCATCTAAATTAACCGTATATCCTAAACCTTAAATATAAATCATATACTTCATACCCTATACCCCAAATCTTAATTCATCTAACTAAATCTCATATATACTCTATATCCTAAACTTTAAATCTAAATCATATACTTCATACCCTAAAACCCTAAACCCTAAACCCTAATTTATCTACATTAATCTTACATATACCTATACCCTAATACTTAAATCTAAATCATATACTCTATACTATAACACTAATTCATCTACATTATTCTCATATATATCATATACCCTAAACCTTAAATCACAACTATATACTCCATACCCTAAATCATAAATAATCTACATTAACCATATACCACATACTCTAACTCTCTAAATCATATACTTAAATATCATATACTCCCTCTGTCCCACTTCAATTGATACTTATTTCCTTTTTGGTCCGTCCCACTTCAATTGATACTTCCCAAAATGGCAAAATATTTATAATTTTATATTCACTCTACCCCACCACTCATTCTCTCTCTTCATTTTCCACCACTCAATTTATTCAACCAACACTACTATTTATCCCACTCATTCTCTCTCTTCATTTTCTACCACACATTTCTTTTATTTTATTAGTATTCCTTAATAGTTGTGCCCTTTTTTTTGGTCTCAAATGAAGTGGGACGGAGGGAGTATACCTTTAAATCGAAATCTTATACTTATACCCCTTATATACATTTACTCTAAAACTTGAACAAATGAGAGTTAGTTTATGATTTGAGTTTGAGAATCAAATAAATTAACAAAATTTGTTATAGAAAGTTAAAAGAGAGTTAAGGGATTTGTGTAGAAATCGAAATCGGACCGCCAAATCGTCGGTTACGGTTTCAAACGGTTTGAATTCGAGTCGGTTCTGGTTCATAGCGGTTCAACGGTTTCGGATCGATTACGATTCCAGTTTGATCATCCCTAAATAGTATATAGACTTTCATATCTCGCCTTAACTTTTATGGAAATGATTTGAGTTGAGCTGGGCTCATGGAATTAAACCAATAACTTAAACGCAACCATCCAACTACTAAAGTTGAATACTTCTATTCAAATTGTTTTCGGTAAACAAATTCTTGAGAAATTTAACAATTTTTTATTTAGTCTTTGTATCTCTATGTCATAGTCATGTCTAACCCCATCACATTTTTACTTGTACCAATAATTTTCATAAAATTATGTGAAATTTTCCTTTTTAATTAATAAAAAAATGAAAACTTAATCATGTCATAGTAATCTATTAGAGTATTGTTACCTAATTTGAACCAGAATTTTTGAAACTATTTATTGTGGCTTTTTTATACTCATTTATATCAAAAATGAATGATCAGATTGATTTGATATACAAATTAAAATATTTAACGATAAAATGCTTTACATGTAAAGCCCTTTAAAATCGAATTCAAATAAAATTTTGAAAATATACTTTATTTATAGACAAGTTTTTATAAAAAGTTAAAAAACGAAAGAAGTACTAAAGACGAATTCATTGGAATTAAATACTAATTTATTTCTCAACCTATGCAACCTTTTTTCTTTGGGGTTGTTATCAATAAGTTCATTAGATAAATAAAGTGAAATTTACTGATAAAAATATAATATATTCATAGGTTGCAATCAAAGCCTTCGTCCCTATTCCTCTTTATAATAATCAGGGCCGACCCAAGGGGGTCAGTAACCGCCTGTGCCTTTAGCCAGAAGCGCCCATTCTTAACAAAGGTTATAACATGTACTTCTCCGTCCCAAATGAAAGAGCCAGAATTTGTCCGACACGCAAAATAAGAAATGTGATGTAGGAAAGAGAAAAAGTTTAAATGTTGTGAGTATGAAAAATTAAATAGGAAAGAGAATGAGTGGGAGGTGATGTAAGAAAGATAATGTTGTGAGTGTAAAAGTAAAGTAGGAGAGAGAATGAGTGGAGAGAATAGTGATTTAAGGTTTCCTTTTTGGGAAAGTGGCTTTTTAAATGGGACGCCCAAAAAGGAAATAAATGGCTCTTTCGCTGGGACGGAGGGAGTATATGGTATGTATATGTTTTTTTAAAACTATAATAAATATTTATTTGTTTGCTAATTACACATAATTTGGAAAAATAACTGTCTGTAAGTCTGTTAGTATTCTGCGTAGGTCTCTGAAAGTTTCGTGTAGCTAGGAAACTTAGTCACACAACAGGCAACGAATGTGAGTACAGATGTGTCTCACAACTGTCCACACATCCACAGATAATGCAGCGGAATAAAATAATTAAAAACAAATTAAATGTAAGAACTCAAGAGTTATTTACGCTTACTGATCAATGTGATCAGCAAACTAGGCTTACGCCCAAAAACTTTTCACTATAAAAAACTTTTGTTTCTTACAAAAACAAACAAGTGAAAAACTAAAATATGAAAATACTAAACGAGTTCTAATCACCTTCTACGACAAGAACAACTCCCATTTCCCAAGTAGGATCTATTCTAGTCAAAGTAAAACAAGAGAACTCTATGAAAACCTAGATGTGAGTTACGATTGTAAGGCACAACCTTCACTCACAACCTAAAATAATAATGTCGAATACAATGAAGAATGAGTAATTTTGTCTCTAAAATTCCGTAGCTTCTCATGTGCTGAATGCCTTGTATTTATAGTGCACCATGGAGAAGATCTTCATGCATCGACTTCTTCCTTTGGGAGATCTCTTTTCCTATATGAAAATATAAAACACACTCACAATGAAATCAAATATTAGTGGGTTAGTCCTAATATAAAACTATGTACATAAATAAAAGATATTTACTATATTTACAATTCCTAGTCAAAGTAGAATACGTATAAATCTCCATGAAAGTCTCAAAATCTACTTACCATAATAGAGATCTTTTTAAATAAGGAAACATAAATATGTTCCCATAAAACTCACGGTTTCAATCTCCCCCTATTTTGGACTTTCTGGTCAAAACCACAGATTTATAACAATTACATTTTTATGACCACAGAATATAGAAAAACATAACTCCCCCTGAATGGATGTGTGTCCAGATGTGTATACACATCCACACATAAAAACTGCAAGAACAATGTTAGAACATAAATGTAATACCAATAGCCTATTGAGCAAAAGCAAAAACCATTCAAAGAATGTCCTAATTAAAAGCTATTACAAACCATTGTTTAGAAACTAAAAACTTAAAACTAAAATGTAAATTAAAATTGTTTTTGCTACCAACAAAACATAATCAAAACAACCAAAAAATTTCTCCCCTAAATTAAAGTTCGAAATGTCTCCATTTAAAACCAAACACGCTTGAAAGGAAGAAAGAAAGAATCAAAGAAAGATCCCACTTTCCATTTCCGTAGCTTGATTCTCCCCTTTTTGACTAGAAAGTTTAGCATGCCCATCGAATGAGATTATCTCTAAGGGATTTCAAATTGTTGGCATGGGCAATGGAGGCTTGAGCTTGAGATTCACTTCTATAATTGCAAAAGCATCCAAATCCTTCATTTGAGCAACAAAGTTATCTTCAGATGTGGCCTCGTATGTGTCCACATCCGGCATACCAAGCTCAAGAACAAGCACTCCAAAGGGAGATCCACATGTCTTTGCTTAGTGGTCGAGCAGTGGTTTTGGATTCCTTAAACAGAGCAAAATTTTCAACCTTTTCTTCTCCTTTCTCGTGCTTAACTCCATTAGCAATAAGGATTTGAGAAATCAAGGAAGGATAGGGTAAAGACCATTTTTTAGATGGTGACTCTCCATAGTCACATATCTTCCTAAAGATGAAATCACCAAAATTAATATGCCTCTTGATGCCCAATCTATAGAGAAGGAGAGCTTGCACCCTAGTAACCGAGGTTTTATTATTTGAGGGGCAAAGATTGGCAACAAGAATATAATGGAGAAAATAGTAAAGGGAAGATAAAGATCCACTACCCAAATCCTTTGGCTTCACAGCCAAGAAGTCACCTTTCCATGGGTGATAGCATCACAAGCTCATCATCATCAATAGAAATTAACTCATCCAAGTTATCATTCAAACCAAGCAAATCATTTATGACAGATGGGGAAAAGGAACAAATACTCCTCTAACATAGACAAGTAGGAGGAGAGGAATAAATTTTATCTAATCCCTTAGTCAAATTGGCATAAAATTCATACACCATCTTAGGGTAGAAAGGTAGGGATGATCCACGCTTAAAAATGCCTCTTTCCTCAAAAAATTTATCCATACCAAGCTTAACAAAGGTTTCCATATCCCTTTTCATTTCCACAATAAAAGCTTTAGAGGTAATTAGCCCAAACCTATCGATGCCTTTTAGTCAAGAATTTCTTGGAAAAGGGTTTTGGGGTAGGAGCAATGGTAAGAGTAGAAGACATACCCTTGTCGCCTTTCTTCCTTGTAGATGTGCGTCCGGATGTGTGCACATCCTCAGACACATCTTTTGAAGGGAATGGAACTTTGATGGATTCAATCTCATTGTCATCATCGTGAGAGGAATCTATCTCTTGGTCCTCTTTCTCTTGGTCAAGCTCTTCTCTCCCTAGCTTGTAATTCTCATCAAATGCAAAGATCATCACTATCGTAACTTGAATCGATTCATCATCAAAGGGCTCTAAATCGCAGTAGACCACCTTTTTCTTTCCCCTCAAATCCATTAAAATATTTGCTAAGGGTTCTTCATCACTAAAAGACATAAAATCCTCAACAGGACTTGAATCCACAGGGGCAGAAGGATCAACAATAGGGACAGAAACATTATCCACAGGAGGTGAAACCTCAATAGAAGGAGTGGTAATCGGGATAATGGGATCAGATGAAGCTATGGGAGAGGATGATGGAGCAATAGGATCAACAGACTCAGCATGGGGAACAGTCTCAACAGGAATAATAGGTTCAACATGGGGAGTATCAACCGAAGGGGTAATAATAGGGACATGATCAACAACTACGGGAGGAGGAATTGGGGGTTGAGCCTTAGTCCTAACAAGAGGAGCAATTACCTCTTCTTCTACATCATCTTCTTCAAGTGCAATGGCTGTAGAGGGCTTCCCGCCAGGTTTATGTAAGTTCTTGGCCTTGTCAGATTCTGACAACTTTCGAACCCTATGCGAACGACGAAGATTACGTTGGGGCACAGGCGTTGCAGCAGGCTTCAGGGTTTTTGCTTGGGAAAGCTTCCTCTTCTTGGTTGTAGAAGGTTCTACTGAGGTAGAGACAGGGGCGACAACCGATGGTGGAATCACCGGAGAGGTTGGAGCCTTAGGGTTTTCAGCGGTTGAAACAGGCAAGGGTTCCAATGTAGGGGATTTAGGAGACGGAGCTTCCATGATTGGGTCAGATGAGGGTGAAGGAGAGGTGAATTCAGCAAGAAATTGTGAGATCGCAGGGTTGACGACAATGGAAGCCTCACCTTTTGCTACAGAGATTGGAACGATATCAAGAACGTCTTCTTCCCTAATATTTGAATGATCGGCCATTTAATCAGAAGGATTTGGTTAGGTGGAATAGTTCAAGAAGAAATTAATGCAATGTGTGTGATTGTGTGCAGAGCTAAGGAAGAACAAGAGGTTTTGCAAAGGGTTTATGGGGGATGGGACGGATGTGAGGTATCTTAAATACTCACAACTCCCCCTTTCCAACTGAAATTTGGAAATCCTTTTCCTAAAAGGTCTCACATAACCTATATTCCTTAGGAGTCCTCCAACGGCTAGAACCCTTTGAGGTTACCACACACAACCACCTTCTAAGAAATAGGGGATTAAAATAAAACAAGATTTTGATAGATTTTTATGGAAACAAAAAAATCTCGGCCATATTTTTATTTTAAAGATGTAATCCCAATTGAATTTTCCAACCTTTTCAAACAAGGATTGATACACACCTTTTTCTTTCATGAAAGATATTGGAGATCAAAAACCTATATAATCAAAGAATGAACTAGGAAAGAAAATTTATTAACTAGCATATTTACAAAGCTCCCATATGACCTAAAAAAATGCAATATGCCTAGCATGATGCAAACACACAGGTGATGGAAATATTCTCAGCTTATGGATGTGGCATAGGATGTGAGTCACATATGGGGACACATTTAGATCACAAAAAGTCAATGAGCAATAATCCAATCTGCACAGCCTCTAGGATGCATCCACCAATTTTTTGTTGTGAATTTTTGCATTGTGAGTAGCTTTCACTTTACTTGATCCCAAAGATAGCCCTTTTTCCCAATGATCTTATCAAGTTTGATTTCAAGTTTTCTTATGAAAATCACTTGATCACAATGGTCTGGCTTCATACTAAGGGTGAAGCAAATGCTTTCTCACACATATATTTTTTCTTTTAGCACCCACTGTGAGATACCTAGGAAGGTTATATCAAGTCATCAAAAGATGACATGAACAGGAAGTGCTCACAATTAAGTGATCAAAAACAATGTCAAAGATGAAGACTCACAAGTGACCACACTGAGAAATTTCGTGCTAATGCATGATATTTTTTGAATTTTTATTTTTTATAATTTTTTTATTTTTTTTCAGTTAATCTAATATACAGATGTGTTAGAGGATGTGAGACACATTTGGTCTCACAACCTTAGATATCACACAAGCCAAGAGACTTCCTCAAGGAGGAAAATCTCTCCAAATCTAATGCCTTTGTAAATATATCAGCCAATTGATTTTCGCCCCAACAAATTCCGAGACACTACGCTTTTTGTTCTACAAGATCTCTAATGAAATGATGCCTAATATCAATGGGCTTTGTTCTAGAATGTTGGACAGGATTTTTTGATATGTCCAAGGCACTTTCGTTATCACAAAAGCAATAAAACTTTGCTATTCAATCCATAATCTTTCAACATTTGATTCATCCAAAGTAATTGTGTGCAAAGAACTCCCAAGGGCAACATATTCAAATTTCAAGAAGGATAAGGACACACAATTTTGCTTTCTACTATACCAAGACACAAGGTTATTTCCTAGGTAGAAACATCCACCTGTGGTACTCTTTCTATCATCACTATTTCCAGCCCAATCAGAATCACTGTACCCAACCAAATTGGTGTTTGTTTCTTTGGAGTAGTGCAGTCCTAGGTTCACAATCCCACTCACATATCTAATGATTCTTTTCAAGGCTTTAAGATGGGACACTTTAGGGTTGACTTGATATCTTGCACAAAGACACACACTATACATAATGTCAGGTCTACTTGCAGTGAGGTAAAGCAGACTTCCTATCATGCTTCTATAAAGGGTTTGATCAACACTCTCACCATCAGAATCATGAATTAGCTTTTGGGAAGATCCCATTGGGGTTCTTTGATGTGAAGAGTGTTCAAGCTCAAACTTTTTCACAAGATTCTTGGCATACATAGACTGTGAGATGAACATGCCATCTTTGAATTGCTTAATCTGTAGGCCTAAGAAAAAGTTCAACTCACCTACCATACTCATCTCAAATGTGGAAGTCATGCTATCCACAAATTCAGCTAGCATAGGATCAGAATTTGATCCAAACACAATGTCATCTACATATATTTGTGCCACAAGAATCTCCTTCTTATTTTTTCTCACAAACAAGGTTTTGTCAACCTCACCTCTCTTGAATCCTAGTTGAAGCAAATGGTCAGTCAACCTACCATACCAAGCTCTAGGGGCTTGCTTTAGCCCATATAGAGCTTTCTTCAGCTTATACACATGGTTAGGATACTTGGAGTCCACAAAGCCTTTAGGTTGTTCAACATAGGCTTCCTCATTTAATATCCCATTCAGAAAAGCACTCTTAACATCCATTTGATGAAGAGTAATCTTGAGGTAACAAGCAATGGCTAACAAAAGCCTAATGGACTCAATTCTTGCAACAGGAGCAAATGTCTCCTCAAAATCAATTCCCTCTATTTGAGTATAACTTTGAGCAACTAACCTAGCTTTATTTCTAGTGATCACACCTTGCTCATCAGTTTCATTCTTGAAAATCCATTTGGTTCCTATAACATTACCATGTGAGGGTCTAGGAACAAGAGTCCACACCTCATTCTTTTCAAATTGAATCAATTCATCTTGCATAGCCATAATCCAGTCAGAATCTTTCAATGCTTCAACAACATTCTTAGGTTCAATTTTTGAAACAAAACAACAGAAACTTACCTGGGAGTATGCTGAGGAGCAACTCAATAAACCAGCCATCTTTCTATAATCAACTTTGTCCTTTTGTCTAGTTCTCACTTGTGCATGCACATCTCCCACAACTTGTGAAGTGGGGTGGTTTTTCTGGATTTTAGAAGGGATAGTCTTTGATCTATCCACACACCCATCCACATTTCCTTCTGGAGCATCATCCTGATCGTAATCGAGGAACCGTCCTCGCCACAGGAGTTTGAGTGGATGTGGGAGCAGATGTGGGTTCAGATGTGGAGGCAGATGTGTCCACATCCTTTGTTACATCCTTATCAGGTTCATCATGTTTGTCAGCACTGGAAGCTTCTTTTGACTTTTCAAAGACTGCTTTCTTCATCCTTCCACCAAAGAAGCAACCTGAAACATCATCCTCAGCAGTCTTGAGGTTAAGATCAAGTGAGTCATCAAATTTAATATTAGCAGATTCCATAATGGTCTTAGTTTTGAGATTGAAAACTCTGTAAGCTCTACTATTAGTGGAATAGCCCATGAAAATTGCTTTGTCACTCTTTGAATCAAACTTGGACAGGTATTCTCTATCATTGAGAATATAACAAACACATCCAAACACATGAAAATATTTCACAGCTTGGTTTCTTTCCAAGGAGGATTTGGTATGGAGTGACAAGTGCTATCAATCCTTAGGAACACCCTATCGCCAATGTGGCAAGCAGTGTTTAAGGCTTCTTCCCAAAATTTCTTGGACAAGTTTTTAGAACTTAGCATGACCCTAGCCATTTCTTGCAAAGTTCTATTCTTTCTTTCAAAGCAATTCCATATTGTTGTGGGGTGATTGGTGCGTAAAACTCATGAGTGATTCCCTTAGAATTGCAAAAATTGGTGAACATTTGATTCTCATATTCAATGCCATGGTCGACCTAATTCTCACGCCTTAAGGCCATAAAGATTTCTAACCCTTTTGTACCAATTCTTGAATTCTCCAATTGTTTCGACTTTTCTCTTAAGAACATTACCCAAGTGTACCTAGAATAATCATCAACACACACAAAGGCATACTTTTTCCTACCAAAGCTTTCTACTTCAATAGGTCCCATTAAATCGGTGTGAATCATCTCCAAACATCTAGTTGTGGAGCATTGTTGGACCTTTTTATGTGATGCTTTTGTTTGTTTTCCCTTTTGACATGAACCACGTACATCGTGGTTCTTGAAGTTCGCTTTAGGAAGGTCTTTAATAGCTTCAAACCTTTGAAGTTCTTCCAGAGTTCTACAGCCTAGCATGCCCTAATTTTCTGGTGCCACGATTGACATCATTAGCTTTTGAGCTTAGGCAAGAAAGATTGTCACCAAATTGGTAACAATTGTTAGAAGATCTAGGGCCAAGAAACACACAGTGTATTATCCTTATCAAACACTTCACACAAGTGCTTATCAAACTTCACATAAAGATCATCATCACATAGTTGACTGAGGCTTATTAGGTTGGCTTTCAAGCCTTCCACATGGTACACATTGTGCAATTTTGGGAGACCCTTAACATCCAGGGTACCTTTCCCAACAATCTTTCCTTGAGCACCTCCACCAAAATTTACTTTCCCTCCATTAATCACTTCATAGTCAAGAAGAACTGCTTGATTTCCAGTCATGTGCCTAGAGCACCCACTATCAAAATACCAAGAGTCGAGACAAGATTTTGAGGGAAGAGTAAACAACATTGCAGGTGGTAATTGGTTTGGCCACCCACTGTTTAATAGTTTTCTTTTTGGGTTGCAGAGGTCTCAGATTAACAGGATGTGTGTTAGGATATGCATACATCTTCTCACACATCTGAGGCTGATTGAAGTGACCAGATTTTTTATCAGCTTTTAGTTTGTAACAGAAGGGTCTAATGTGACCAGGAGCTAGGCAGTAATGGCAAATGTAATGCCTCTTCCTAAGTCTTTTCTCACTCAAAATGACTTTTTCTTTAAAAACTTGTTTTTTTCACACTTTTTGAGGTAGAAGCCTCACATCCCTCCTTTACAAAATTATTTTCAAAACCCAAACCAGTTTTGTCACGTTGACCTACAGAAAAAGCTTCTTCCATTTTCATCTTACTTTTATTTAACTTAGTAAAAGTATTTTCAGCACATTCATTCTTGAATTTTTCAAGGTCAACCTCTCTTTTGGTCACAAGGACTTCAAGTCTTGCAATGGTATCTTTTTGAGCATCATTTTCCTTTGAAAGAACAGCTTTTTCGTCTTCACAAGCAGCCAATTTATCAGAAAGAGATTTATTTACCTTAACAAGTACCTCAATCTTGTCCAATCTTTTCATCCAATCTGTATGAAGCTCCTTGTATGTTGCAAAAAGTTCTTCATAGGGGATGTCCCTTTCTTCATCTTCATCATCTGAATCTCCTTTTACAGAGAAACAAGCTTCAAAGATTCAGATGTGACACCAGATGTGTTCACAACTGAGACTACATCCAAGGAATTTTCAGGATCATCTTCTTCTATATCTGCAGAAAAGGCATTAAACACAGAATGGCAGTTTAAGACATACATATTAGCCACTTCTTCTTCTTCATCCTCACTGTCACTAAGGGTAGCAGTTAAGCTCATTCCCTTCTTTTTAAGTATGTTAGCACACTCATTGGCATAATGACCATAGCCACGACATGCCCTACATTGGACAGATTCAGATGATTTATTTTCAAAGCTTGGTTTCTTGAATCCAGGTGTTGCTAGGTTTTGGCTTTTCAAAGAAGCATCGAAGTAGGTCTATTAGGGAATTTTCTTATCCTTCTATTTTTCAGTATAGAACTGAATTTCTTTGAAATAAAAGCTACATCCTCATCTTCAAGATTAGACTTGTCAATTTCAGAGGATAATTCCACAAGCTCTTTTGGAAGAGCAAAGAAAGACTTTTGAGGGCAAGACTGTGTTTTGTTCTTTTCCGAGCCTCAAGGTTAAGCTCAAACACAACAAGATTCCTATGATTGTGTCAAGACCTACTGTTTGTGTCTTTTGTTTCCTCAATCACACCCACTTTTATGTTAAACCTCTCGTAAGGTCCTTAAAATCTTACTTACAAGTCTTGCATTGGAGATAGATTCTCCTAGACTTGTGCATTCATTTGAAATTTCATGAATTTTAGCAAAGATATGACACAATGTCCTCGCTTCTTCCATTCGAAGTAACTCAAACCTATCCATTAAAATTCTAAGCCTGGTAGCCTTCACACTTGGTGCTCCCTCACATTGAGTTTGCAAAATATCCCAAGCAGTTTTGGCTATGCTCTCATTAGTTATAAGTTTGTACATATTCCCAGAAACATGGCTGGAAATAGCACCCATAGCTTTTGAATTGTAATTTGCAGCTTGTATTTCATCAAGAGTCCATTGCTCTTCAGGTTTTCTTTCGAAAAAAGACTCACCAACACCAGAAGATGGCTTTTTCTCCACAGTAGGAGGTTGCCATGCAACAAGAATGCACATCCAAGCCCTTTCATCAATACTTTTGATGTAATTTCGCATCTTAGACTTCCAAAGAGAATAATTGGTGCCATCCAAGACAGGAGGCCTGTTTTGGTGATTTTGGCATTCCATAATGACTACACTTTCTGGATCAACACTCAGTAATATATCGAGAGTTGGCTCTGATACCAATTGAAAGTTTCGTGTAGCTAGGAAACTTAGTCACACAACAGGCAAAGGATGTGAGTACAGATGTGTCTCACAACTGTCCACACATCCACAAATAATGCAGCGGAATAATGTAATTAAAAACAAATTAAAAGCAATAACTCAAGAGTTATTTACGCTTACTGATCAATGTGATCAGCAAACTAGGCTTACGCCCAAAAACTTTTCACTATAAAAACTTTCGTTTCTTACAAAAACAAATAAGTGAAAAACAAAAATATAAAAATACTAAACGAGTTTTAATCACCTTCTATGACAAGAACAACTCCCCTTTCCCAAGTAGGATCTATTCTAGTCAGAAGTAAAACAAGAGAACTCTATGAAAACCTAGATGTGAGTTACGGATGTAAGGCATAACCTTCACTCACAACCTAAAAACAATAATGTCGAATACAATGAAGAATGAGTAATTTTCTCTCTAAAATTCCGTAACTTCTCATGTGCTGAATGCCTTGTATTTATAGTGCACCATGGAGAAGATCTTCATGCAATCGACCTCTTCCTTTGTGAGATTCCTTTTCCTATATGAAAACATAAACTCACTCACAAAGAAATCAAATATTAGTAGGTTAGTCCTAATATAAAACTATGTACATAAATAAAAGATATTTACTATATTTACAATTCCTAGTCAAAGTAGGATACTTATAAATCTCCATGAAAGTCTCAAAATCTACTTACCATAATAGAAGTCTTTCTTAATAAGGAATCATAAATATGTTCCCAAAAACTCACGGTTTCAATCTCCCCCTATTTTGGACTTTCTGGTCAAAACCAAAGATTTATAACACTCACATTTTTATGACCACAGAATATAGAAAAACATAACTCCCCCTGAATGGATGTGTGTCCAGATGTGTATACACATCCACACATAAAAACTGTATAGAACAATGTTAGAACAGAAACAGAATACCAGCAGTCTATTGAGCAAAAAACAAAAACCATTCAGCAATGTCCTAATTAAAAGCTATTACAAACCATTGTTTAGAAACTAAAAACTTAAAACTAAAACAGAAATTAAAATTGTTTTTGCTACCAACAAAACATCAAAACAGCCAAAAAATTTCTCCCCCTAAATTAAAGTTCGAAATGTCTCCATTTAAAACCAGCCACAGCTTGAGCAGCAGCAACAGCAGCATCCCACTTTCCATTTCCAGAGCTTGATTCTCCCCCTTTTTGACTAGAAAGTTTAGCATCCCATCGAATGAGATTATCTCTAAGGGCTTTCAAATTGTTGGCATGGGCAATGGAGGCTTGAGCTTGAGATTCAGCTTCTATAATTGCAGCATCCAAATCCTTCATTTGGGCAACAAAGTTATCTTCAGATGTGGCCTCAGATGTGTCCACATCTGGCATACCAAGCTCAGGAACAGTACCCAAAGGGAGATCCACATGTCTTTGCTTAGGGTCGAGCAGGGTTTTGGATTCCTTAAACAGAGCAAAATTTTCAACCTTTTCTTCTCCTTTCTCAGGCTTAACTCCATTAGCAATAAGGATTTGAGAAATCAAGGAAGGATAGGGTAAAGACCATTTTTTTAGATGGTGACTCTCCATAGTCACAGATCTTCCTAAAGATGAAATCACCAAAATTAATATGCCTCTTGATGCCCAATCTATAGAGAAGGAGAGCTTGCACCCTAGTAACTGAGGTTTTATTATTTGAGGGGCAAAGATTGGCAACAAGAATATAATGGAGAAAATAGTAAAGGGAAGATAAAGATCCACTACCCAAATCCTTTGGCTTCACAGGCCAAGAAGTCACCTTTCCATGGGTGATAGCAGTCACAAGCTCATCATCATCAATAGAAATTAACTCATCCAAGTTATCATTCAAACCAAGCAAATCATTTATGACAGATGGGGAAAAAGGAACAAATACTCCTCTAACATAGACAGTAGGAGGAGAGGAATAAATTTTATCTAATCCCTTAGTCAAATTGGCATAAAATTCATACACCATCTTAGGGTAGAAAGGTAGGGGATGATCCACAGTTAAAAACAGACCTCTTTCCTCAAAAAATTTATCCATACCAAGCTTAACAAAGGTTTCCATATCCCTTTTCATTTCCACAATAAAAGCTTTAGAGGTAATTAGCCCAAACCTATCAGATGCCTTTTTAGTCAAGAATTTCTTGGAAAAGGGTTTTGGGGTAGGAGCAATGGTAAGAGTAGAAGACATACCCTTGTCAGCTTTCTTCCTTGTAGATGTGCGTCTGGATGTGTGCACATCCTCAGACACATCTTTTGAAGGGAATGGAACTTTGATGGATTCAATCTCATTGTCATCATCAGGAGAGGAATCTATCTCTTGGTCCTCTTTCTCTTGGTCAAGCTCTTCTCTCCCTAGCTTGTAATTCTCATCAAATGCAGTATCATCACTATCAGAACTTGAATCAGATTCATCATCAATGGGCTCTAAATCAGTAGCAGCCACCTTTTTCTTTCCCCTCAAATCCATTAAAATATTTGCTAAGGGTTCTTCATCACTAAAAGACATAAAATCCTCAACAGGACTTGAATCCACAGGGGCAGAAGGATCAACAATAGGGACAGAAACATTATCCACAGGAGGTGAAACCTCAATAGAAGGAGTGGTAATCGGGATAATGGGATCAGATGAAGCTATGGGAGAGGATGATGGAGCAATAGGATCAACAGACTCAGCATGGGGAACAGTCTCAACAGGAATAATAGGTTCAACATGGGGAGTATCAACCGAAGGGGTAATAATAGGGACATGATCAACAACTACGGGAGGAGGAATTGGGGGTTGAGCCTTAGTCCTAACAAGAGGAGCAATTACCTCTTCTTCTACATCATCTTCTTCAAGTGCAATGGCTGTAGAGGGCTTCCCGCCAGGTTTCTGTAAGTTCTTGGCCTTGTCAGATTCTGACAACTTTCGAACCCTATGCGAACGACGAAGATTACGTTGGGGCACAGGCGTTGCAGCAGGCTTCAGGGTTTTTGCTTGGGAAAGCTTCCTCTTCTTGGTTGTAGAAGGTTCTACTGAGGTAGAGACAGGGGCGACAACCGATGGTGGAATCACCGGAGAGGTTGGAGCCTTAGGGTTTTCAGCGGTTGAAACAGGCAAGGGTTCCAATGTAGGGGATTTAGGAGACGGAGCTTCCATGATTGGGTCAGATGAGGGTGAAGGAGAGGTGAATTCAGCAAGAAATTGTGAGATCGCAGGGTTGACGACAATGGAAGCCTCACCTTTTGCTACAGAGATTGGAACGATATCAAGAACGTCTTCTTCCCTAATATTTGAATGATCGGCCATTTAATCAGAAGGATTTGATTAGGTGGAATAGTTCAAGAAGAAATTAATGCAATGTGTGATTGTGTGCAGAGCTAAGGAAGAACAAGAGGTTTTGCAAAGGGTTTATGGGGGATGGGACGGATGTGAGGTATCTTAAATACTCACAACTCCCCCTTTCCAACTGAAATTTGGAAATCCTTTTCCTAAAAGGTCTCACATAACCTATATTCCTTAGGAGTCCTCCAACGGCTAGAACCCTTTGAGGTTACCACACACAACCACCTTCTAAGAAATAGGGGATTAAAATAAAACAAGATTTTGATAGATTTTTATGGAAACAAAAAAATCTCGGCCATATTTTTATTTTAAAGACAGAATCCCAATTGAATTTTCCAACCTTTTCAAACAAGGATTGATACACACCTTTTTCTTTCATGAAAGATATTGGAGATCAAAAACCTATATAATCAAAGAATGAACTAGGAAAGAAAATTTATTAACTAGCATATTTACAAAGCTCCCATATGACCTAAAAAAATGCAATATGCCTAGCATGATGCAAACACACAGGTGATGGAAATATTCTCAGCTTATGGATGTGGCATAGGATGTGAGTCACATATGGGGACACATTTAGATCACAAAAAGTCAATGAGCAATAATCCAATCTGCACAGCCTCTAGGATGCATCCACCAATTTTTTGTTGTGAATTTTTGCATTGTGAGTAGCTTTCACTTTACTTGATCCCAAAGATAGCCCTTTTTCCCAATGATCTTATCAAGTTTGATTTCAAGTTTTCTTATGAAAATCACTTGATCACAATGGTCTGGCTTCATACTAAGGGTGAAGCAGCTGTTTCTCACACATATATTTTTTCTTTTAGCACCCACTGTGAGATACCTAGGAAGGTTATATCAAGTCATCAAAAGATGACATGAACAGGAAGTGCTCACAATTAAGTGATCAAAAACAATGTCAAAGATGAAGACTCACAAGTGACCACACTGAGAAATTTCGTGCTAATGCATGATATTTTTTGAATTTTTATTTTTTATAATTTTTTTATTTTTTTTCAGTTAATCTAATATACAGATGTGTTAGAGGATGTGAGACACATTTGGTCTCACAACCTTAGATATCACACAAGCCAAGAGACTTCCTCAAGGAGGAAAATCTCTCCAAATCTAATGCCTTTGTAAATATATCAGCCAATTGATTTTCAGTCCCAACAAATTCCGCATTAATACGCTTTTTGTTCTACAAGATCTCTAATGAAATGATGCCTAATATCAATGTGCTTTGTTCTAGAATGTTGGACAGGATTTTTTGATATGTCCAAGGCACTTTCGTTATCACAAAAAGCAGTCAAAACTTTGCTATTCAATCCATAATCTTTCAACATTTGATTCATCCAAAGTAATTGTGTGCAGCAACTCCCAAGGGCAACATATTCAAATTTCAAGAAGGATAAGGACACACAATTTTGCTTTCTACTATACCAAGACACAAGGTTATTTCCTAGGTAGAAACATCCACCTGTGGTACTCTTTCTATCATCACTATTTCCAGCCCAATCAGAATCACTGTACCCAACCAAATTGGTGTTTGTTTCTTTGGAGTAGTGCAGTCCTAGGTTCACAATCCCACTCACATATCTAATGATTCTTTTCAAGGCTTTAAGATGGGACACTTTAGGGTTGACTTGATATCTTGCACAAAGACACACACTATACATAATGTCAGGTCTACTTGCAGTGAGGTAAAGCAGACTTCCTATCATGCTTCTATAAAGGGTTTGATCAACACTCTCACCATCAGAATCATGAATTAGCTTTTGGGAAGATCCCATTGGGGTTCTTTGATGTGAAGAGTGTTCAAGCTCAAACTTTTTCACAAGATTCTTGGCATACTTAGACTGTGAGATGAACATGCCATCTTTGAATTGCTTAATCTGTAGGCCTAAGAAAAAGTTCAACTCACCTACCATACTCATCTCAAATGTGGAAGTCATGCTATCCACAAATTCAGCTAGCATAGGATCAGAATTTGATCCAAACACAATGTCATCTACATATATTTGTGCCACAAGAATCTCCTTCTTATTTTTTCTCATAAACAAGGTTTTGTCAACCTCACCTCTCTTGAATCCTAGTTGAAGCAAATGGTCAGTCAACCTACCATACCAAGCTCTAGGGGCTTGCTTTAGCCCATATAGAGCTTTCTTCAGCTTATACACATGGTTAGGATACTTGGAGTCCACAAAGCCTTTAGGTTGTTCAACATAGGCTTCCTCATTTAATATCCCATTCAGAAAAGCACTCTTAACATCCATTTGATGAAGAGTAATCTTGAGGTAACAAGCAATGGCTAACAAAAGCCTAATGGACTCAATTCTTGCAACAGGAGCAAATGTCTCCTCAAAATCAATTCCCTCTATTTGAGTATAACTTTGAGCAACTAACCTAGCTTTATTTCTAGTGATCACACCTTGCTCATCATTTTGTTCTTGAAAATCCATTTGGTTCCTATAACATTACCATGTGAAGGTCTAGGAGCAAGAGTCCATACCTCATTCTTTTCAAATTGAATCAATTCATCTTGCATAGCCATAATCCAGTCAGCATCTTTCAATGCTTCAGCAACATTCTTAGGTTCAATTTTTGAAACAAAACAACAGAAACTTACCTGGGAGTATGCTGAGGAGCAACTCAATAAACCAGCCATCTTTCTATAATCAACTTTGTCCTTTTGTCTAGTTCTCACTTGTGCATGCACATCTCCCACAACTTGTGAAGTGGGGTGGTTTTTCTGGATTTTAGAAGGGATAGTCTTTGATCTATCCACACACCCATCCACATTTCCTTCTGGAGCATCATCCTGATCAGAATCAGAGGAACTGTCCTCAGTTACAGGAGTTTGAGTGGATGTGGGAGCAGATGTGGGTTCAGATGTGGAGGCAGATGTGTCCACATCCTTTGTTACATCCTTATCAGGTTCATCATGTTTGTCAGCACTGGAAGCTTCTTTTGACTTTTCAGCACCTGTTTCTTCATCCTTCCAGTCCAGCAAGCAACCTGAAACATCATCCTCAGCAGTCTTGAGGTTAAGATCAAGTGAGTCATCAAATTTAATATTAGCAGATTCCATAATGGTCTTAGTTTTGAGATTGAAAACTCTGTAAGCTCTACTATTAGTGGAATAGCCCATGAAAATTGCTTTGTCACTCTTTGAATCAAACTTGGACAGGTATTCTCTATCATTGAGAATATAACAAACACATCCAAACACATGAAAATATTTCACAGTTGGTTTCTTTCCAAGGAGGATTTGGTATGGAGTGACAGTGCTATCAATCCTTAGGAACACCCTATTGCCAATGTGGCAAGCAGTGTTTAAGGCTTCTTCCCAAAATTTCTTGGACAAGTTTTTAGAACTTAGCATGACCCTAGCCATTTCTTGCAAAGTTCTATTCTTTCTTTCAGCAATTCCATATTGTTGTGGGGTGATTGGTGCAGAAAACTCATGAGTGATTCCCTTAGAATTGCAAAAATTGGTGAACATTTGATTCTCATATTCAATGCCATGGTCAGACCTAATTCTCACAGTCTTAAGGCCATAAAGATTTCTAACCCTTTTGTACCAATTCTTGAATTCTCCAATTGTTTCTGACTTTTCTCTTAAGAACATTACCCAAGTGTACCTAGAATAATCATCAACACACACAAAGGCATACTTTTTCCTACCAAAGCTTTCTACTTCAATAGGTCCCATTAAATCAGTGTGAATCATCTCCAAACATCTAGTTGTGGAGCATTGTTGGACCTTTTTATGTGATGCTTTTGTTTGTTTTCCCTTTTGACATGAACCACAGACATCAGGGTTCTTGAAGTTCAGTTTAGGAAGGTCTTTAATAGCTTCAAACCTTTGAAGTTCTTCCAGAGTTCTACAGCTAGCATGCCCTAATTTTCTGTGCCACAGATTGACATCATTAGCTTTTGAGCTTAGGCAAGAAAGATTGTCACCAAATTGGTAACAATTGTTAGAAGATCTAGGGCCAGTAAACACACAGGTATTATCCTTATCAAACACTTCACACAAGTGCTTATCAAACTTCACATAAAGATCATCATCACACAGTTGACTGATGCTTATTAGGTTGGCTTTCAAGCCTTCCACATGGTACACATTGTGCAATTTTGGGAGACCCTTAACATCCAGGGTACCTTTCCCAACAATCTTTCCTTGAGCACCTCCACCAAAATTTACTTTCCCTCCATTAATCACTTCATAGTCAAGAAGAACTGCTTGATTTCCAGTCATGTGCCTAGAGCACCCACTATCAAAATACCAAGAGTCAGAGACAGTACTCTTGAGGGAAGAGTAAACAACATTGCAGGTGGTAATTGGTTTGGCCACCCACTGTTTAATAGTTTTCTTTTTGGGTTGCAGAGGTCTCAGATTAACAGGATGTGTGTTAGGATGTGCATACATCTTCTCACACATCTGAGGCTGATTGAAGTGACCAGATTTTTTATCAGCTTTTAGTTTGTAACAGAAGGGTCTAATGTGACCAGGAGCTAGGCAGTAATGGCAAATGTAATGCCTCTTCCTAAGTCTTTTCTCACTCAAAATGACTTTTTCTTTAAAAACTTGTTTTTTTCACACTTTTTGAGGTAGAAGCCTCACATCCCTCCTTTACAAAATTATTTTCAAAACCCAAACCAGTTTTGTAATGTTGACCTACAGAAAAAGCTTCTTCCATTTTCATCTTACTTTTATTTAACTTAGTAAAAGTATTTTCAGCTTTTTCACATTCATTCTTGAATTTTTCAAGGTCAACTTCTCTTTTGGTCACAAGGACTTCAAGTCTTGCAATGGTATCTTTTTGAGCATCATTTTCCTTTGAAAGAACAGCTTTTTCATCTTCACAAGCAGCCAATTTATCAGAAAGAGATTTATTTACCTTAACAAGTACCTCAATCTTGTCCAATCTTTTCATCCAATCTGTATGCAGCTCCTTGTATGTTGCAAAAAGTTCTTCATAGGGGATGTCCCTTTCTTCATCTTCATCATCTGAATCTCCTTTTACAGAGAAACAGTTCAGCAACAGTTCAGATGTGACACCAGATGTGTTCACAACTGAGACCACATCCAAGGAATTTTCAGGATCATCTTCTTCTATATCTGCAGAAAAGGCATTAAACACAGAATGGCAGTTTAAGACAGACATATTAGCCACTTCTTCTTCTTCATCCTCACTGTCACTAAGGGTAGCAGTTAAGCTCATTCCCTTCTTTTTAAGTGTGTTAGCACACTCATTGGCATAATGACCATAGCCACGACATGCCCTACATTGGACAGATTCAGATGATTTATTTTCAAAGCTTGGTTTCTTGAATCCAGTGTCAGTGCTAGGTTTTGGCTTTTCAACAGTACTGGAAGTAGGTCTATTAGGGAATTTGCTTATCCTTCTATTTTTCAGTATAGAACTGAATTTCTTTGAAATAAAAGCTACATCCTCATCTTCAAGATTAGACTTGTCAATTTCAGAGGATAATTCCACAAGCTCTTTTGGAAGAGCAGCAGCACTTTTGAGGGCAAGACTGTGTGTTTTGTTCTTTTTCTGAGCCTCAAGGTTAAGCTCAAACACAGTCAAGATTCCTATGATTGTGTCAAGACCTACAGTGTTTGTGTCTTTTGTTTCCTCAATCACAGCCACTTTTATGTTAAACCTCTCAGGTAAGGTCCTTAAAATCTTACTTACAAGTGCATTGGAGATAGATTCTCCTAGACTTGTGCATTCATTTGAAATTTCATGAATTTTAGCAGCATATGACACAATGTCCTCAGTTTCTTCCATTCGAAGTAACTCAAACCTATCCATTAAAATTCTAAGCCTGGTAGCCTTCACACTTGGTGCTCCCTCACATTGAGTTTGCAAAATATCCCAAGCAGTTTTGGCTATGCTCTCATTAGTTATAAGTTTGTATATATTCCCAGAAACATGGCTGGAAATAGCACCCATAGCTTTTGAATTGTAATTTGCAGCTTTTATTTCATCATGAGTCCATTGCTCTTCAGGTTTTCTTTCGAAAAAAGACTCACCAACACCAGAAGATGGCTTTTTCTCCGCAGTAGGAGGTTGCCATGCAACAAGAATGCACATCCAAGCCCTTTCATCAATACTTTTGACGTAATTTCGCATCTTAGACTTCCAAAGAGAATAATTGGTGCCATCCAAGACAGGAGGCCTGTTTTGGTGATTTTGGCATTCCATAATGACTACACTTTCTGGATCAACACTCAGTAATATATCGAGAGTTGGCTCTGATACCAATTGAAAGTTTCGTGTAGCTAGGAAACTTAGTCACACAACAGGCAAAGGATGTGAGTACAGATGTGTCTCACAACTGTCCACACATCCACAAATAATGCAGCGGAATAATGTAATTAAAAACAAATTAAAAGCAATAACTCAAGAGTTATTTACGCTTACTGATCAATGTGATCAGCAAACTAGGCTTACGCCCAAAAACTTTTCACTATAAAAACTTTCGTTTCTTACAAAAACAAATAAGTGAAAAACTAAAATATGAAAATACTAAACGAGTTTTAATCACCTTCTATGACAAGAACAACTCCCCTTTCCCAAGTAGGATCTATTCTAGTCAGAAGTAAAACAAGAGAACTCTATGAAAACCTAGATGTGAGTTACGGATGTAAGGCACAACCTTCACTCACAACCTAAAAACAATAATGTCGAATACAATGAAGAATGAGTAATTTTCTCTCTAAAATTCCGTAACTTCTCATGTGCTGAATGCCTTGTATTTATAGTGCACCATGGAGAAGATCTTCATGCAATCGACCTCTTCCTTTGTGAGATTCCTTTTCCTATATGAAAACATAAACTCACTCACAAAGAAATCAAATATTAGTAGGTTAGTCCTAATATAAAACTATGTACATAAATAAAAGATATTTACTATATTTACAATTTCTAGTCAAAGTAGGATAATTATAAATCTCCATGAAAGTCTCAAAATCTACTTACCATAATAGAAGTCTTTTTAAATAAGAAATCATAAATATGTTCCCAAAAACTCACGATTTCATTTTTGTATTCAAAGGGACACACTTACATACTCACAACAATTATTCATTTACACTTACTCCTTACTCCTTATGCTAACATAAGGCTCATTTGATATTTTAAGAAATGTTTTTTTCATGCTAGGTTTAGGAAATGTTTGGCGATATCATGTCTGTATGAATTCAAATCTTCTGTACCATTTTACGTACCAAGTTTGAAACCCACCCAAAGAAAATTTTATCTCAACATTAAATATATGGAAAAAAGAAGTGTGGTAAAATACGAATCACCCTCTCCAGCGCTCTCAACTTTAAATATCAAGAGAAAGAAGTTAGTAAAACCCGAGTCATCAAAAAAAGATAGCTCGAACTAAGGTAACTACCGTAAGTTGGCTCATTACTAACTTAACTTAGGTAACTAAATACTTTCTATTCTTGGAATATTTCTCAATAATCTAACACAAGAAAGTTGACAATTTTTTTCTTTAACTTTGAACTATCGGCCGAGATAAAGGGAATATTGAATATTACTAACATCATCGTCCCCTATTATTTTTTCAACTTCATCATCGTCCACCATGATTTTTTCAACTTCATTTGTCACTAAATGCAATTATTTATTTCATCATGAGCATAATTGATAATGTTTTAGATTACTACTCATTTAGTGTTTGTAAATTATCCCATTTTTTTATTGAAATTTTTTTAGTTGGTCCTAAGCTTGAAGAATGGGGAAAGTGGTTAAAGACACAAAATGACACTTTCTTTGGAACTAATAAGCGGGGTGGTTGATCGATGGTTCGGTCAAGAGCAACTGTTATCAGTTGCTAACATAAGGCTCATTTGATATTTTAAGAAATGTTTTTTTCATGCTAGATTTAGGAAATGTTTGGCGATCTCATGTCTGTCTGTATGAATTCAAATTTTCTGTACCATTTTACATTTTACGTACCAAGTTTGAAAGCGACGACAATGATGATGAGCAACAAAGTCACCCACTCCTCCACATTATAATTATATACCCTCTAGAATTTCCTTACAAAGTCACATCCTCGAAGTCTAATCGTCCCCAGCTGCTAGCAGCAACTTTTGTCCCGAAAGAAGAGGTAAGAAAAAAACTTAAGTAAAGGAATAATAAATGGGTGCTCTCAATTTTTTTGGTTGTTTTTTTCACATATAAAATAGTACAACGTTAGATATAAATATAGTTAATTATCTGTTTTACTTTACTGATAATAATTCATTAGTTAATTTCAACGCATTTATAATATAATTACACGTACTAAAAAATTCAATATATATAATTGTTCAACTCAACATCTAAAATCAAACCCACAAATAAAAGTTCACAAATATAATATATTTTAATTCAACATATATTTCCTCATTTTCCACAAAAAGTTATACTCTTTACCTATTGGGTGTCTCATTAAAAATTACACTTTTCTAAAATAAACATATTTTAATATTTTTGTATTCAAAGGGACACACTTACATATTCACAATAATTATTCACTTACACTTACTCCTTATGTCTACAACAAAAGTTTAATTCTCATATTAAAATAAAGTGTATTTTTAAGAGGGACGGAGGAAGTATAGTTATATTGAGTATAATTGTATTTATATTTAGAATGAATTGGGTTTAAAAAAAAAAAATCAAAACATGGACGGTTGCCCCCTTGATAGTTCCGCCCATGCCTCCACTTTTCCACTATATATAGAGAGACATTCAACGACACCAAAATTAAGCTAAGAAAAACATATCTCCCCTTCTCTTCTCTCTCCTGTTTCTCTCAACTTCTTCTTCCCATGGCTTCCTTCCAACCAGTCTGGACGAGCGTCTCCGGCAAGTTCAACGGTGCTTTCATCTCTTTCAAAACATATATTTCACGAGATCAACAAATTCCTACTTCACGCAATACCAATCTGATTTTTATCGTCGTTTCACTTCTCACTTTTCTCCAAATTAAGTACCAAGGAAATGCTAAAGATTATCCCTTCCAAACACACCCCAAAACTTGGTATTTCGTTATAACTACCCTACTCCTGTATGGTTTGGCATATGATGCTGAACAAAGATTTTCTTCTACCCATCCAAGTTTAGCAAATGCAGCTCGTCGTGGTATGGGCTTATTTGCTTCATTGCTAATGCCATCTCTAGCCTCTATTCTATATCCGGGTTGGGTGGGGCCCGTTTTGTACGTTGTTTACATCTTGTTTTACGCGGATGAATTGATAGATTGGGTCCAAAGTAAATTTGTTGATGAAACCAGAGAAACGGATACTCTTTCAGTGTAACTTCAAGCATAGAGTGAGAAGAGTTTTTTTGTACCGGCTGTGTATAATTTCAGGAAATGTCATACTATCCCTTGTTTCCTGAGGATAAACTTTTGTTATGTGTATTTGTGTAATATATGCTTTCCTGTAATACTATAATATAGAAGGAGGTTAAATTATAAAATTTGTGACCGTATTTTAAATTTACGTTCATAATTGTTACTCCCTCCGTCACAAATTGAATATATATCATGTTTTGTTCCTTCTTTTGAAACTTTACCTTCAAATAACTTTGTATATAAATTATTATTTTTTCAATTTTTGTTTTTATAGTTCATTATATGTTTGCAAAACTATATTTTTGAAAGTGAATGGTAAGAATGCTTTTGATTTTTTTTTTCTATTAAAAATTAATCTTTTCGATCTTCAAAATTACCCTTAAATTTCGAATGAACATTATGTATCATGAGAGCTACTGTAGACACGAGAATATCAATGCCAAGAAACAAAGAGTAGATTTTTTGATTCATTTCCGGTGAAAGTCAACATCGTTAATTCAAATAAATATGTCTTCCTTCCTGTTATTATCAATTAATCTAAAATTTTATCTGTCAAATTTGATGTTTGATGATGTCAAAATCAGCTCAAATTCAAGCGATCATTTGCTCCTGCAATTGTGTAGCCTTAAGCCGGGACTTCACCGGCGAAGACCCTCCGGCGTGAGAATAAGTTCACGGTTTGTAATGATAGAAACTAAATTGACAAAGTTTCGGAATATCAAAAGTAACGTACCAGAATATGGAATTATGGCTTGTATTTATAATGATGGATTGACAGAATCCATGTTGAACTTGGACTGTAAAGAGATAAGGTATAATCCTAAGAGGATTATCCCTATTAGAGAGTCCTTGTTTGATTTGAATTGTAGGAGGTGGTTACAATTTTGATAAGATTGTAATTGCTGAATCCTTGTTTGACTAGGATTGTTAAGTCTACCAGCCGGAAAGCCGATGAGAGTAAATTCCTTATCTCGTCATATGCAGGTAAGCCGAGATGCATGATTTTGTCTCCTCGTCATATGAAGATCTGCTGACATGTAGATATGCCGAGATGAATACTTTTGTCTCCTCGTCATGTGGAGGTATGACGAGGTGCGAACTTTTCTCTCCTCGTCCTATGGAGATACAACTAGGTGCGAACTTTTCTCTTCTCGTCATTCATGACCTCTCGGTCCATGATGAGCCGGGGAGGGAATAAGTAATATGGAAGCCCGTTGACAACGTCAAGGTCGAGGGAGGCACCTCGTCCTCTATGGAGGTGATCTCGGCATACGAAGGAGGTCTCCTCGGCACTTATAGTTGGGGTATTTATATGTGCTTGCTGGACCTTGGTAAACCTTGGTCGGCCTTGTTGTTTGCGAGATGATAGGTACGAGAAGCCCATGTCGTAACTTGAGATGGATTATGTTTAAGGCCCAATCCATTCGGTGTCGCTTCATGTATGCGTCGTTTCATTATCTGCCGAGTTGATGGTGCCATGACGGGGGCGTCCCACGATAAAAACAAAATTCCATTTTCATTTTACACTTTCTTCACCCAGGTATTTTGAGAGCGTAACTTGCAAGATTCAAAGACCCACCGTGTTCTTGAGCCCAGTCACCGGCTACTTTCGATTTTCCCGCGTAGTTGATTCCCCTGCTTGATTCCATCCGTCTTCACAACCAAAACAGGTATATGTTCTTTTCTAATACTGATTTTCTCTTTTGTCTTGCCATTTCTAGGGTTTTTGGTAGGATTTTGGATTTTCAAATCCTCCATTGTTGAACTTCTTGAAGTTTTTTCCTGGAAAATTTGATTCTTGAATCATCTTGCCCTTCATTTCCCTTTAGAAATGGCTCGTTCTTGGGACCATTCCCCTCGATTCCTTTATGGATACCACAAAGGCAATTTAAGGGTTTATTGGAGAGAGAGAGAGGACCATGGTTGCTGGTGAACTTGGCTGATATAGGAGAGATGTTGAGGAAGTATAGTCGTAGGAGATTGTACATTCAGTATCCTGACCAGACGAGGATAGATAGGGTTAATTCGTTGTCCCTCAATATTGTCTTGTTTGAGGATAGAGGAGAGATCATTGAGCATATCAATTTGTTCTACCCGTCTTCCGATCACATTGCTTATGAGCGTCTGACTGGTAAGGCTCCCTCCTCGGCCTTACTATAATGACGAGGAGGAGCGCCCCTCTTCCCCATCTGAGTATCAGCCTGGGACGATGTGACTAACTTTGGCTCCTCGACATTTTGCAGATATGACGGGAAGAGGGGGTGAAGCCTCCTCGTCTAGCAAGATCGTTGACGCCTTTGTTGAGGGCGAGCAAGTTGAAGGCAAAGGAGGTCGAGGGAGAGGAGACCGAGGGAGAGAAGGCCGAGGCCGAGATAGACCACCTAAGGCTGGGGATCCCATGTTGGAGCAGTTATATATGAGATATGGGGTGGACAGGAACGAGTTCCGCTTAACTTATATTGGAAGTCCTACCTTTGAAAATGCACTACAAGGAAAATCGATTTTAGCTACGGCAAATTCCGTAGCTAAAATGAAGATTCCGTAGCTAAATCGTGTTTAGCTACGGATTTTTTCCGTAGCTATTCCGTGGGTGCAGGTTCGTCGCTAAATTGGGCGTCGCTGTTTTGTAGCTGTTTTAGAGACGGATATGTCCGTCTCTAATTTAGAGACAGATATGTCCGTCTCTAAATTAGAGACAGATATGTCCGTCTCTAAATTAGAGACAGATATGTCCGTATCTAAATTAGCTACAGATATGACCGTCTACGGATTAGCGACAGATTTTTCGTCTCTATTTAAATTCTCGTTTTATTTTCGAACCATTTAGCGACAAATATTTTCGTAGCTAAATTGACAATTTTTTAAAAAAAAATAAATATATATATTTAAAAATATATATTAATATATTTTAAATATATATATATAAATATATTTAAAATATATTAATATATATTTTTAAATATATATTAAATCAGTCCCTTGATTTTTTTTATTCTCAAATCAATCCTTTAATTTTTTTATTTTCAAATCAGTCCCTTAATTTTATTAATTCTAAATCAGTCCTTTGACAATTCAAAGTTACAATTTGCCCCCCTCAACTTCTTTTCTACCCAAATCCGTCCTCAATATTCACCACCAGCGACCACCGCCATCCACCGTGACCATTCACCACCGTCGGCCATTCACCACCATC
This sequence comes from Adenophora triphylla var. japonica, assembly GCA_022495995.1. Taxonomy (NCBI): domain Eukaryota; kingdom Viridiplantae; phylum Streptophyta; class Magnoliopsida; order Asterales; family Campanulaceae; genus Adenophora; species Adenophora triphylla. The sequence goes on along the minus strand of JAFEMH010006656.1, from coordinate 69,070 downwards.
ACACAACCACATCAAACCACCTACATTCACAACCACCATCAAAACATTCACCAGATCGTGCGAAATCAAAACAATCAAACGAAATCAAAACGAAATCAAAACGAAATCAAAACGAAATCAAAACAATCGGAACATTCTCGGATCGTGCGAAATCCCCGTCGACCATTCACCACCGTAACCGCTGCAGCCCCAGCTACAATCAAAACGAAATCAAAACAGAGATGAAGAAACAATCGTGCGAAATCAAAACGAGAGGGAGAGACGGAGTGTTTTCATACCGAGATCGTGGCGAAGACGGAATGCGAACCGTTGCCGTCGCCGGAGACGAGAGAGGAAGAGGGGATGGTAGTGGAGGCTGTTTGTGTTTGTTGAAGGGAGTGAAATAGAGAGAGAAATAGAGAGAGTGACGGAGGGCGAAGGACTCTGCATCTACGATGGCGCGCCAGGCGGAGAATTTGAATGAAGAAGACGGTGAGGGCTGAGAGAGAAACCGTGTTCTGTGATTTCAATTTTCAAAATGACGGAGAGAGAGAGAAACGAGGAGTGAAATAGGGAGTGGGAGTTTGGTAATGGTTGGAATAATATGGTCCGTTTGATCGAAGGTATTGAACGGTCAGATTTTGTCTTGAGCCATAATCCGCGTGAAATGTTGAAATCCAATCAAACCACGCCACGTCACGTACTTATATCTATTTCACACTATATTATACACTAACTAAAATATTTATGTCTAATAATAAGAATAATAATATTTATTATTAATAATATTTATTAATAAAATATTAATTAATTAATTAATTAATATTAATTATATAATCAGTAATAATATTAATAATAGTATTAATAATAATTAGAAATTTTTATTATTTTTTATTGAATAGGAAAAAATATTTTAGATTTTTTTTATTACTGAAATTTACAAAAAGTTAACTAAAATATTTACATGCATTTATTTGATTTACCCAAAATTTTAGTTATAGTAATATGCCTAATATCAAGAATGATAACATTATCATATAATTAGTAATAATACTTAATAATAAGACTAATAATGATATTATTGTTAATTATTTAATTATATAATTGAATATATTAATAACTATTATTATATAATTAATAATAATATTAATAATAACTAGTAATAATACATAACATCAAAAATAATAATATTATTAATTAATAATAATATTCATTAATTTAATTATTTTAAATTTATTAATAATAATTTAATAATTTAAACTTTAATACAATAATTTAATCTTTAAAGAAAATAGTAATTAGTAATAATACTTAATAATAAGACTAATAATGATGTTATTGTCAAAATGGTATACGGCTACCTCGTTTATTTTTTTTTAATTTTTTTCTACATTCTAAATGACATTTAAAGTGTTTTTCATCTTTATTACTTTCCTCAAAATTCAAATGGAAATTGAGTTACAATTATGTGCCATTATTTAGGGTTTTAAGGAATGTGTCCCGATCTTGTGAAAATGGTATACGGCTACCTCGTTTATTTTTTTTTAATTTTTTTCTACATTCTAAATGACATTTAAAGTGTTTTTCATCTTTATTACTTTCCTCAAAATCCAAATGGAAATTGAGTTACAATTATGTGCCATTATTTAGGGTTTTAAGGAATGTGTCCCGATCTTGTGAAAATGGTATACGGCTACCTCGTTTATTTTTTTTTAATTTTTTTCTACATTCTAAATGACATTTAAAGTGTTTTTCATCTTTATGACTTTCCTCAAAATCCAAATGAAAATTGAGTTACAAATATGTGCCATTATTTAGGATTTTTAGGGTTTGTGTCCCGATCTTGTGAAAATGGTATAAGGCTACCTCGTTTATTTTTTTTTTAATTTTTGTCTACATTCTAAATGACTTTTAAAGTGTTTTTCATCTTTATTACTTTCCTCAAAATCCAAATGGAAATTGAGTTACAATTATGTGCCATTATTTAGGATTTTAAGGAATCACTACTAGAAAAAATGGAATTACCAACGGCCAAATCCGTCCTTAAACAGCAAAAGTCGTCCCTAAATTCAATTTTAATGATGGATTTGGTCGTCCCTTTTTTCTCGTCGCTGAAGGGGACCACGCTTGGTCGTCCCTAATTAAGGACGACAAAGTCGTCCTTAAATTAGATATGTCGTCCCTAATTTCTAAATTTAAGGACGACAAAGTCGTCCCTGATTTCAAAGTTTAAGGACGACAATGTCGTCCCTGATTTCAAAACCAAAATAAGGACAACTTTGTCCGTCCTTAATTTTTACTTTCAGATTTAAAAAAAAAGAAAAAAACGTAAATTGAAAATATATTTTTAAAAATAGGAGCCATGAAACTATTATTTTCACAAAACATTCATTGATATCTCAAAAATATATTAATAATAATATATTTTTAAATTATTTTTGTATATACAAAAACGTATATACAAAAATAATTTTAAAAAATCTATATACAAAAATAATTTTAAAAAAAAACAAATTAAATAAAAAAATATATATACAAAAATGTCAAAATACAATTCAACATTCATTTCTTACATTACAAATAAAAAATAATTTACAATTACATCCCTTCAAAAACACTTAAAAAAAAAAAAAAAAAAAAGACAGTCTGTAGCCTCTTTCCTCGCCGGAGCTTCGCCAGGAACGCTAGAACCTCCGCCGCCGCCGTCTTTCCTCCCTCCCAATCTCTCTCTCTCCTCTACCCCATAACTTTCTCTCTCTAAAATCATACGCCAAATCTGAAAAAAAAAACAGATTTGAAAAAAAAAGAGAGGGAGATCGAGAAAAAAGAAAAGGATGTAGCAGCGTAGAAATCTAGGTAGGTGAAAAGTCAGTCGGAGAAATCGATGAAGGTCGGACGGAAATAGTGGATCCCGTAGGAAATCTCTTAAGAGAGAAAGTAAAAAGAATAAGTAAAGAAAATGAAGAGGTAAGAGGGAGAAGGAAAAATTCTTATATATAAGAGAAAAAGTGAATATAAACTTTTAGAGAGAGAATAATAGAGAGAGAAAGTTATGGGTGAAGAAGAAAGAAAGTTGAAGAAGAAAGGAGAGAGGCGGGTATAGAGAGTAGAAGGAGAGAGAATATTAGGGTTTTCTAGGATAGATTTTGGACCATAGGATGTGTGGGATTAATGGCTTGGATTGAATATAGGACTCAATCCATGTGAAAATCAATAAACCAATCAAATGCTTGGATTGAATATTATATAAATAAATTATTATTGCAAATTAGGGACGACAATGTCGTCCCTAAAAGACCACACATATTTCCATAAAATCAGGGACGACAATGTCGTCCTTAATTTTTCCATAAAATCAGGGACGACCAAAGTCGTCCCTGATTTTATGGAAAAATTAAGGACGACATTGTCGTCCCTGAATTGATAAAAGTGGTCCCTAATTAGGGACGACATTGGTCGTTGCTTTTTTTCCGTTCCTAAATTTTGTTTTTCTAGTAGTGAATGTGTCCCGATCTTGTGAAAATGGTATACGGCTACATCGTTTATTTTTTTTTTACTTTTTTCTACATTCTAAATGACATTTAAAGTGTTTTTTATCTTTATTACTTTCCTCAAAATCCAAATGAAAATTGAGTTACAATTATGTGCCATTATTTAGGGTTTTAAGGAATGTGTCCCGATCTTGTGAAAATGGTATACGACTACCTCGTTTATTTTTTTTTAATTTTTTTCTACATTCTAAATGACATTTAAAGTGTTTTTCATCTTTATGACTTTCCTCAAAATCCAAATGAAAATTGAGTTACAAATATGTGCCATTATTTAGGATTTTTAGGGTTTTATGTGTCCCGATCTTGTGAAAATGGTATAAGGCTACCTCGTTTATTTTTTTAATTTTTTCTACATTCTAAATGACATTTAAAGTGTTTTTCATCTTTATTACTTTCCTCAAAATCCAAATGGAAATTGAGTTACAATTATGTGCCATTATTTAGGATTTTAAGGAATGTGTCCCGATCTTGTGAAAATGGTATACGGCTACCTCGTTTATTTTTTTTTAATTTTTTTCTACATTCTAAATGAAATTTAAAGTGTTTTTCATCTTTATTACTTTCCTCAAAATCCAAATGGAAATTGAGTTACAAATATGTGCCATTATTTAGGGTTTTAAGGAATGTGTCCCGATCTTGTCAAAATGGTATACGGCTACCTCGTTTATTTTTTTTTAATTTTTTTCTACATTCTAAATGACATTTAAAGTGTTTTTCATCTCTATTACTTTCCTCAAAATCCAAATGGAAATTGAGTTACAATTATGTGCCATTATTTAGGGTTTTAAGGAATGTGTCCCGATCTTGTGAAAATGGTATACGGCTACCTCGTTTATTTTTTTTTTTAATTTTTTTCTACATTCTAAATGACATTTAAAGTGTTTTTCATCTTTATTACTTTCCTCAAAATCCAAATGGAAATTGAGTTACAATTATGTGCCATTATTTAGGGTTTTAAGGAATGTGTCCCGATCTTGTGAAAATGGTATACGGCTACCTCGTTTATTTTTTTAATTTTTTATACATTCTAAATGACATTTAAAGTGTTTTTCATCTTTATTACTTTCCTCAAAATCCAAATGGAAATTGAGTTACAATTATGTGCCATTATTTAGGATTTTAAGGAATGTGTCCCGATCTTGTGAAAATGGTATACGGCTACCTCGTTTATTTTTTAATTTTTTATATACATTCTAAATGACATTTAAAGTGTTTTTCATCTTTATTACTTTCCTCAAAATCCAAATGGAAATTGAGTTACAATTATGTGCCATTATTTAGGATTTTAAGGAATGTGTCCCGATCTTGTGAAAATGGTATACGGCTACCTCGTTCATTTTTTTTTAATTTTTCTACATTCTAAATGACATTTAAAGTGTTTTTCATCTTTATTACTTTCCTCAAAATCCAAATGGAAATTGAGTTACAATTATGTGCCATTATTTAGGATTTTAAGGAATGTGTCCCGATCTTGTGAAAATGGTATACGGCTACCTCGTTTATTTTTTTTAATTTTTTTCTACATTCTAAATGACATTTAAAGTGTTTTTCATCTTTATTACTTTCCTCAAAATCCAAATGGAAATTGAGTTACAATTATGTGCCATTATTTAGGATTTTAAGGAATGTGTCCCGATCTTGTGAAAATGGTATACGGCTACCTCGTTTATTTTTTTTTATTTTTTTCTGCATTCTAAATGACTTTTAAAGTGTTTTTCATCTCTATGCCTTTGTTAATTAGTGATTTTTTTAGAAAAAGTTATAGAAAAAGATAGAAAAAAACTAAACAAATGAAAGTATATAGAAGAAAAGTCAAAAGAGGACAGACTACCCTATATTTATTTTTTATTTTTTAAAAATTTTTTTATTGACTAGAAAACAATATTTTAGCCTTTGTTAATCAGTGGTTTTTTTTAGAAAAAGTTATAGAAAAAAAGATAGAAAAAAACTAAACAAATGAAAGTATATAGAAGAAAAGTCAAAAGAGGGACAGACTACCCTATATTTATTTTTTATTTTTTAAAATTTTTTTTATTGACTAGAAAACAATATTTTAGCCTTTGTTAATCAGTGATTTTTTTTTAGAAAAAGTTATAGAAAAAAAGATAGAAAAAACTAAACAAATGAAAGTATATAGAAGAAAAGTCAAAAGAGGGACGGACTACCCTATATTTATTTTTTCTTTTTTTAAAAAATTTTTATTGACTAGAAAACAATATTTTAGCCTTTGTTAATCAGTGGTTTCTTTTAGAAAAAGTTATAGAAAAAAAAGATAGAAAAAAACTAAACAAATGAAAGTATATAGAAGAAAAGTCAAAAGAGGGACAGACTACCCTATATTTATTTTTTATTTTTTAAAAATTTTTTTATTGACTAGATAACAATATTTTAGCCTTTGTTAATCAGTGGTTTTTTTTAGAAAAAGTTATAGAAAAAAAGATAGAAAAAAACTAAACAAATGAAAGTATATAGAAGAAAAGTCAAAAGAGGGATGGACTACCCTATATTTATTTCTTATTTTTTAAAAAAATTTTTATTGACTAGAAAACAATATTTTAGCCTTTGTTAATCAGTGGTTTTTTTAGAAAAAGTTATAGAAAAAAAGATAGAAAAAAACTAAACAAATGAAAGTATATAGAAGAAAAGTCAAAAGAGGGACGGACTACCCAATATTTATTTTTTATTTTTTAAAAAAATTTTTATTGACTAGAAAACAATATTTTAGCCTTTGTTAATCAGTGGTTTTTTTTAGAAAAAGTTATAGAAAAAAAGATAGAAAAAAACTAAACAAATGAAAGTATATAGAAGAAAAGTCAAAAGAGGGACGGACTACCCTATATTTATATTTTATTTTTTTAAAATTTTTTATTGAATAGAAAACAATATTTTAGCCTTTGTTAATCAGTGGTTTTTTTATAAAAAGTTATAGAAAAAAAGATAGAAAAAAACTAAACAAATGAAAGTATATAGAAGAAAAGTCAAAAGAGGGACGGACTACCCTATATTTATTTTTTAAAAAAAATTTATTGACTAGAAAATAATATTTTAGCCTTTGTTAATCAGTGGTTTTTTAAGAAAAAGTTATAGAAAAAGATAGAAAAAAACTAAACAAATGAAAGTATATAGAAGAAAAGTCAAAAGAGGGACGGACTACCCTATATTTATTTTTTATTTTTTTAAAAAATTTATTGACTAGAAAACAATATTTTAGCCTTTGTTAATCAGTGGTTTTTTTTAGAAAAAGTTATAGAAAAAAAGATAGAAAAAAACTAAACAAATGAAAGTATATAGAAGAAAAGTCAAAAGAGAGACGGACTACCCTATATTTATTTTTTATTTTTAAAAAAAAAATTATTGACTAGAAAACAATATTTTAGCCTTTGTTAATCTGTGGTTTTTTTTAGAAAAAGTTATAGAAAAAAAGATAGAAAAAAACTAAACAAATGAAAGTATATAGAAGAAAAGTCAAAAGAGGGACGGACTACCCTATATTTATTTTTTATTTTTTTTTTAAATTTTTATTGACTAGAAAACAATATTTTAGCCTTTGTTAATTAGTGATTTTTTTTAGAAAAAGTTATATAAAAAAAGATAGAAAAAAACTAAACAAATGAAAGTATATAGAAGAAAAGTCAAATTTAGAGACGGATACTAAATCTGTCTCTAAATTTTAGAGACAGATGTTGAATCTGTCACTAAATTAGAGACGGATTCAAAAATCTGTCTCTAAATTAGAGACGGGTTAAAATCTGTCTCTAAAGTTTAGAGACGGATTCTGAATCTGTCTCTAATTTAGAGACGGATTCTGAATCTGTCTCTAATTTAGAGACGGATTCTGAATCTGTCTCTATTTTAGAGACAGATACAAAACCCGTCTCTAAAATTTAGAGACGGAATCTGAATCCGTCTCTAAATTAGAGACGGAATCAGATTTCGTCTCTAAATTAGAGACGAATTCGGATTCCGTCTCTAATTTAGAGACGGATTCAGATTCCGTCTCTGAATTAGAGACGGATTCATATTCCGTCTCTGAATTAGAGACGGAATCTGAATTCGTCTCTAATTTAGAGACGGAATCCGAATCCGTCTCTGATTTTTGGTTCTGTCTCTAATCTGTCGCCAAATTAGCTACGGATTTCGTCCGTCTCTAAATTTCCGTCTCTAAATCCGGTTTTCCTTGTAGTACATGATGCAGATGAGAAGAGTTTTTACTATAACGACAACCATGTACACTTCTACTTCAAGCAATTTCAACAGGGACTTCGTCTCCCTTTGGACCCCTTCATCAATGAATTTCTGGGTGACATGAAGGCTGTCCCGGCTATGTTGGGAGCCAACGGGACTAGGGTCCTCGTCGGTTTCATAGTCTTGTGCCCTAGCTTAGGTTATGAGCCTACCCAAGCCGCCTTCCGTCACTTCTTCTCTATCGGATACGTCAAGAGTACTCGGCTCTTCGTCATACAGAGTGATTCCAAGAAGTCAAAGATTATTCTCCCTATGTCTAGCAAGGTAGGAGGTTGGGAGAATCACGTGATTAGGGTAGAGAGCCGACGAGGCTGGGAGTTCCCCTCTCCTTCTGACGTGCCTTCTGTGTCTAAGGGGGTGCTAAAGGTTGGGTGGTCCAAGGATTTAATTAAGTGCCTCCTCGAATTTTCTGAAGTCGGGTTCCTTGACTGGGCTACCTTGGAGGCTGATGAGCGCTACTCTGTCCAGGCTGGACTGATGCCTGGACCGAAGGACGGCATGGTACCCCTTGTCACTGTTAAGAGGGGAAGACGGTTTAACGATTGGAGGACCCATCCCGATCTCGTATTTCACGATGAATGTGAACGCTGCAAGCTTACCCTAAGGATCAGTGCCTTAGGGAAACAGACGTCGTAGGCTGTAATTACTCTTTCCCTGCCTTTAATACTTGTTAATTGATGATTGTTTAATCCATTTTGTAATGTGACCATCTCTTCCTCGTATTTGTAGACTTAACCCCCGAGCAGGAAGCAGAGTTAGTGTAAGTACCCGAATCCGGATCGCCAAAATCCGTTAGAAGTTAACCGGAATCCGTTAACTGGCCCGCTCCAGGTTAACCGAAACCCGTTAAGCTCCCCGTTGCCAAGCCAACGAGACGTCCCGGGACTGCCCCATGCATCCCGACGTCGAAACGTACTTAACACACGTCATCGCACGTAAAAGTACGGCTTTCCCTGAAAAACGCACTTTCCGGCACTTTCCGGGGGGCATTACGGACATTTTCCGGACTGTTATTTTAAAAACGGGCAAAATCGGGAATCGGGAACGAACTCCCACACAACCTGGTGAGTCATGGGACACGTGGCACGCATGCCACAGCCCTCCCATCACCTTTCAATCAATTTCAGAGTGAAAAGACTAAAATACCCCTGGTATGCAGTCCAAGTCCGGCCGGACTCCTTTGCAGACTCTCAGAAATTGCCAGCAAGTCCCTCCAATTTCCAAAATTTCACAAAACCCCCTGGATTTCAAGCTAAGTCCGGCCGGACTCATGCTGAATTTTCACCTATAAATAGAAGGGCTGTCAAAGCCATTTAAGGAGAACAAAAACATTCTCCAAAAACACCATAGCCACGGCCCAACTGGTTTCCACCCCTTCCCGAGCTCCCGTTTCATCTCGATTCGCGTGAAACCTCCGTATTTCGATCAAATACGCCCCTCACCACCTTAAAACACCGTTCCAAACCACTTTTCGTATCCCGTTTACACCCCCCGAGCCAAAGGAGTCGACCCTAGCCATAGGTATAACTCCCTCTCCCTAATCTCTCGTTTCGCCTCGGTTTACGCGCCAGTCGCTATAACCGTTTCGGACGAACATCGTTGAAATGTAGACGCCTCCGTCTAATGGGGTCCGATACGTTTTAGCCCCTAGATCCTCTTCTCTTCTCGTAAGAGAAGTAATCTCGGGTTAAAACGACGTTCTGACCCCGTTCCGTTTACTTTTATGTCATTTACAATTCCGGATCGATCGATCCGTCGATCGTCATTTAAATTTCTGCCATTTACAATTTCGGACCGTTTGATCCGTCGAACGTCATTTACATTTCATGCAACTTTACAATTCCGAGTCGTTTGGCTCGTCGATCGTCATTTACAATTCCGAGTCATTTGGCTCGTTGATCGTCATTTACGATTCCGGATCGTTTGATTCCGTTGATACCGCATTTTAAATACTGTCATTTACAAAGTCCGACCCGTTTGGATCGTGATAGTATTTACTTTTCAAAGTCCGAGTCGCAACCCGATTCGTTGATTGCAAATTATTTAATACATTTTTTCCCGTAAAAATCGTTAACAATGTAATGCCCAATTCAAAACTGGAGTTCGACCTTCGAACTCTCTTTCAAAACACGCGAAATGACGTTTGGCATCCGAACGCTCATCTTCAAACCTTAAAATCCGACTTTTGACATTCAAAATCATTTAATACGTTTTTTCCCGTAAAAATCGTTAACAATGTAACACCCGGTTCAAAACCGGAGTTCGACCTTCGAACTCTATTTCAAAACTCAAAATCGACGTTTGCCACGCAAACGCTCATTTCCGTCTCAAAACCGACGTTTGCCACGCAAATGCTCATTTCGTCTCAAAACCGACGTTTGTCATTCAAACGCTCGTCTTTTCAAACAAAGTCACCTAATTAACGTTTGACATTCAAACCAAGATTAAGCTTGTCATTCAAGCCCCCATTTCAAAATGCAAACACACACACACACGCACACGTTTTCGAGAAAGGTAGAAAGACTCGTCATACGAGGCGTTTCGGGTGATCTCGTAATACTCTTCCCGAAACGTAACGTGACCTCCGAACCTAACAATCTCTGGTACCAAAAAAGCTTTTACTCGTTTTTGCTACCAATAAAAATGACCCCCCATTTTCAAAGCCTTTTCCTAAGTTTTTGCTACCAATAAAAACGACACCATTTTCACTAAAGCCGTTTCTCAACGTTTGGGCTCAAAATACAAAAACCGCGTGGCGACTCCTCTTCCTTCCCGAAAAGGGAGGTCTCAGACACCAACCCCCCGCGAAAGACAACCGCATTTCCGCATCCGCGCAAAAATCCCGGGTAATTTCAGTTGGCGACTCCGCTGGGGATTTGGATACTTTTTTCAAAACTGTCGTTGTTTTCAAAAAAGCCTTCCGTGGGTCAAACTTTCGTTTACCCTTCCTCGTTTTCGTGTGCGTGTGTTACTTTAAAACCTCGAACGGTTTTTTCAAAGGCATTACACTGTCGTCTTTTCAAAATCATACCATGTTTGTGCATCCCCATTCATGTTTGATTTTCATGCTATCTTTTGAATTGCGCATCAAAATTCTTTTAGACACATTCTGAAAAATCTCTGTTTTACTCAGAAAAAGAATTTTAGTGACCGCACACTACTCGCACTTGCTGCCTCGGTTCACCGCACTTCACGTGCACTTGCTGCCTCGGTACACTGCACACTACGACCCGTAACCCGGGATGGCCTTATCAGTTGCACCTCGGTTGGTCTGCCAAACACCTTTCGAGGGCGCACGGGGTCGTCCCAAATAACCCATCCTAGCCCGTGTAAGCCATGCACTCTTTGTGTCACACTTTGTCCAAGACCCCGATTGGTTTTTGGCTTAGTTCGTGTCATAAAGCCTAAGTGTATGTTTTTACGCCGGGTTCCGCCACGAGTCAAACTCGAGAGGTTGAGACCGAGGGTCGTTCCCGACCCGAAGTCTTGAGCTTTTCAGCCATGACTTTGACGCGGAGCTCTGCCGAAAAATATACCCGAAGGTTCAATGTGACACCGTGTCACCAAACCTCACCGTATGCATCGTGCCAGCCACAACTTGGCCAACGCCAAAAGCTAAGGTCCCTCGCACAAGCGAGTCAGGAGAGGTCATGCCGAAGTTTTGGCACGATCCCCGCCTTAACTTAAGGACGTTGACTTCGACTGTGGCCCGTGCGTCGCATACGTTGGAAGTTTGCGTGATCAGCTAGCCTTAAGTTCACTTTTTCCTTTGTCGGTGGAACTCGCTTGCCTTATAGGACCTCGCTCGGGATAGTCCGTCCCGAGAAAGATGATCTACAAATGGAAACGAGTGGCTTATAAGCGTAGTGACGAGATCCACTGATTAGAGCTCTAGGATTAGTTGCGAAAAAGAAGACACGCTCTTTTCCAACCAATTAGGACTCTGAGAAAACGCGTTTTAAGTAAACATTAATCGGTAACTGCACATTTCACAAGCCCGAAACCTTGAGCCAAATACCCCTTTCCAAAACCTAAACCCTGCCTTTCGTTCCCTACAGTGAGCAGAAAGTGGTTCAGATTTCCAGGTCAGCGCCTCGCCAGAATCACAGTTACGGCAGCGTCAGACAGTTCTTCGGTTCCCTCAGTTCCCTCAGCCAAAATATCCTACATGTCTAGCTCACCGAGAAATCGTGACGGGGACGGACCCCGCCACTTAATGAATATGACTTTGGAATAAGCCATCCGGGTTTGTGAGGTTCACAAGAGGCAGAAAGAAGATCAGCAGAATTTCGTGGTACAGCTTCTGAATGAGCGAGGTATAGCAGCTATCCCCCAGTCAGACGGTACTTTCGTCCTAGTCGAGGATGACGATTCCCCGAAGCCAGTTCCCCAAACCTTCAACCAGGTTCCTCCCTCGCAAACTTACGGGATTCCTTCGAACCAAGGAAACAGCCGACCTAGGCTTCACGTTGCCACCTCTCAGGGCAACCCTGTCATATTTGGCCAGGCCAGTGCTACTTGTAAGTGCTCCAATTTGAGCTTGTTAGAATTTTCGTTACAAAATTAACGAAAGTTATAACATTTCTAACAATTCCTAACAATCCTAACATTTCTAACAAAGTGAGGGAAAAATGGGCATTGCTATTTAAAGATAAACCTTCAAAGGAATCTTAAAAAGCAAAAGAATTAAGAAAATCCCGAAACAGCAAGTTGAAAAACATTTTCTGCTGATATTTTTGAATTTTATTCCTTGTGTCCAAAGCACGGAGCCGCATTTAATGAACAAGGCACGCCACCAATCCCATCCGCGCGGACATCTTTGTAAAATTCAGAGGGCTATAAATTGAGCCCTCCAGTCACAAAAATAGGGAGCCACAACACAATTTGCACCGAACTCCGGCGAAATATAGAGAGAAAACAGTGAGAATTCACTTGAATTGTCACCATTTTCTCTTGAATCATTCCCAACTCACACTCACTCTCAAATTCAAACCCTAAACACATTCAAGCCTTGAACCCATTCAAACACAAACTCAAGGAAGATAGGTATAACCTCCCTCTTCTTACCCTAAATCTCTCATCCATGCATGCATCTTCAAACTACAAAATGTAGTTCATTCTTCTTCTTGTCTTAAGATCCAAGAAGATCACCATGGAAGTCCATCTCCATGGATGACCTTCTACAAGGATCAACATTTTCTTTAATGTGTTCTTGTTTTCTTGCAAATGCATTTTCAAAACCCTAAAAACCATTTTCAAGCATCAAATCTCATTTTCAAAGGATAAAATTCCCCTTCCCAAGCAAATGAAGTGCTTAGTCCTAATGTACCCCAAGGATGGTTTGGTATAGTTGATTCACCACTAAAATGTCAAGTGATCACTAACCAAAACCTAGGGAAATGGGGACAAGCATGGATGCAAAACCCCCCTTAAAATCATATTTTCTTTCTTGAGAAGTTGCTGTCCAATAGCAATTTCCTCAGACCTCAGTCCATGGTCTAATTTTTTGGACACAGATAAATGTGTAATTTGGTGTTGACTACAAAACACTTTTTGTAGCCAACATCAAGATCTTTCCATAAATATTTTTACTTTATTTTTTGGGTGAGTAAAACTCCTCTTTTCAAATTTTCTTTCAGAGGCTAGTTCATCAGCTTCTGGGAATCCAGATCTCATATCTGAGGTTTCCAGAAGGTTTTGACCCCTCAAATCTTCTCCAAAATGGAAAATTCCTTCACAAAAATCTTATTTAAGGTGTCTGGAACAACTTTCATTCTCTGAGTTTATCCAGATTATGAAGTTTTAAGACCCTTGAATCCATTTCAAAATCAAAGGTCCACTGCCTTTTTCATTCTGGCAGAAGTGGCTCTCAACTTCAAAAGGTCTTTTGAGTACCAAATCTCAATCCAAAAATCTTCCAAAAAATCATGGGATCAGTTTAAAGTCTTAAAAGGATATCCCAATTTTTACTTTTCTGAGTTTCAAATTATTTTGGCCAAAACACACACACACACACACACACAAATGATTTTCAGCTTGGAAGACTCGTTTTACGAGGCATTCCGGGTGCACACTAACGTCCTTCCCGGCGTGTAACATGACCTCCGAACCCAAATTTCTGATCTCGAGCTTTTTTCAAAGTTTTGGCCCTTAAAACAAAAATGGCGTGGCGACTCCGTTCTTTTTCCCGGGGTTTATTTGGTTTTTTTCAAAGAAACGCGAAAAATCGAATTTTTTCCCGCGAAATGGCGACACATCATCACAGTGGCGACTCCGCTGGGGAAATTAAGATTTTTCTAAAAAAAAAAAATGGTATTTGGTATATTGGTGGAAACCATTAAACTTCCCGTTACCGCCTCCTAACACGAGTCGGGGATAAATTGCGGTTTAACAATCCCACGTACCGGTATCACCGTTTTCAAAAAAAAGAAAAAGCTTTTGAGGGTCAAGCTTCCGTCCCGGCTTTGAAAATCATTTGTGTGTGTGTGTTGATTTTTGCACATTTTTCGTGTTGTTTTGGCCGCCTCGGAAAAAGTCAAAATTTTGACTGTCGGAATAATGTCCCTAACTGTTGGAATTTTCGTGCTTATGTGTTCATTAAATTTCAAAAAAAAAAATTCAAAAAAAAAAAAGGATTTTCAAAAAAAAAAAGAAAATTTTCAAAAAAAAAATCATGCATCATATTTTTAAGACACATAAAAAAAAATTTCTATTTTACTCAGAAAAAGAATATAGACTGCTTGCACACTACGCGCACGTGACCGTACACTACACACTACGTCCCTAACCCGGGGAAATCCTTGTCGCGGTCCGTTTGGTCTTATTACGCCTCTCGGATGAGCACAGGACTACCCAAACATCCCATGGAGCCTCGTGTCGACCATGCACTTGTCCGTGACACACTTTGTCAGAGACCGGTTGGTTTTTAGTACGAGTCCGTGTCATGCCCTGTACGTGTATAGACCTTTCCTTTCAAGACTTTGTCGGCATACCGACTCAATGTCTTTCGGGGACCCTAATCAGTCGAAGTTCTACCGGTTTTCCGCCGCAGACTTTGACCAAGATATTGACCGGCGCCTTGACTTCTGGCTCACGATCGGCACAAATTATACAACGACTCCCGGCATTGACAACGAGTCATCAAGGATTAATGATTATTCCATGCCTAATTACGGCCTAGCGACGACAAGTCAAGATCAATTGTGGACGCTTATCGGTCAAATCATGCCGACTTTTCGTCGAGCCCTGGACATGATCTTGACTTTTGACGTCGGCTTTGTCCGTAATTTACATCGAATGCTCGTTAAGACTCGATTACCCGCCGGAACTTTTAGGATCGTTTTCTTTCGGTCGGTGGGACCCGCTTGCCCTATAGGACCCTCGCCCGGGTGTCCACCTGGGAGGTCGAAATACGGGTGGAATACGAGGGGCTTATAGACGTAGTGACGGGGCCCACCGATCCAGGATCGAGTAGTTTGCGAATAAGAAGAGCAATCTTTTCCAACCGATTAGGTTAATAAAGCATGTTTTAAGTAAACGTGAACAAATAATCGCATGTTGCATGAGCCAAAAGCCCAAACACCTACCCTCCTTCCATTCCCAGACATCCGAACCTTCGTGTCCTTTCCCCCGCAGCTCCGCACAAAGCTTGGTTTCGGGCACCGGGTCATCGTTTGATTAGTTGGGAAGAGTCAAGCGCGTCATCAGCTTCGCCGTTTGTTCCGACTCCGGGTTTCAGAATGTCTGCATCAGCCGGTAATGATGGGGATAACGTCACTCCGCCTCCTGGGACCCCTCAGACAGAGCAACAGTGGAATCAGTTAGCGAACAGAGATGAGGTTACGACAGGAAGCACAGCTAAACGGCCTTATGGAGGCTATTAAGAGTCACGGTCGGCCGCAAGCCTCAATCCGAGATGGCACCTTCACCGTGGAAGAAGACGAGGATGCCAACCCCACTCTCAGTCGCCCGACTACACCAGGGATGCCGCCACCCACCTCCTATGGTGCCACTACCGAGAACCCATGCTCCTCGATTTTCGGGTCGGCCCGGCTCCCAACCACGAGACCACCGGATCCATGCGGCAGCGACGGCACAAATCGGTGGGGGCAAAATCGATGCGGAATGTCTTCTCATGGTTGGGGCTATCACGGAATGCCACAGCTAATCGGGATCCCGCCTCGGTTCGGAACCGATCAATCCGGACCTTCACAAAGCAATGTACCACGGTTCGGAATGCCGCCACAACTTGGTTCTGGGCCCACAGATCAGGGAGCCCCTCCTCAAAACAGTACTAGTTCAACTGCTCCTCACACAAATCCATTTCTCACTCAGACTTCTATGGGTTATCAAGCCTCCATCCCGGATTCATCAGAATCACCAGGACCGCAGTACCCCCTGGTCATGCACCTTCAGCTATGCAATTCAACAATCAGGGACAGCAGCTCGCACTCAAGCCTACTTACGGGCCCCACTCTGGAAATCCAAGTTATCCGGCTACATCGGGGCTGCCTCTACCTACTTTGCCAGTTGAAAATCAACAGCAAGCCGCAAGGTTCTATCCTTTTGCTCAGGCTCCTACTCATGCTCCCCAGAGTAACTCAGCCCCAGGACAGGTTTACACCTACGTCCCCGGATCGGCCGTTCCCTTCACCAGTCTGCCGCCAGTGGTAGCTCCTCTCTCTAGCTCAACCACTAGCTTGAATGCCATGGTTCCGCCACAAGACCCTCATCTGGCACGGTTCATGGAGCAGCACAAGGAAATGAAAGCGCAGTCGTTGGCGGCGCAGAAGTTCGCCTTCCGGCCTACATACCCGGACTCCATTGTTCCTCTTGTCCCACAAATTCGTGATGCCTAACTGGATCTCTTTGATGGGACTTGCATGCCCGAAAACCCATTTGGACACATATACCTTGGCGATGAAAGCCAAAGGATGTACCAATCGGCAGTTGGGTGACTATTTCGATCTATCCTTGAAGTCCGGTGCCTTAAAGTGGTTCTTCCGTTTGAAACCCGAAGCCCGGGGCTACATGGGACCAGATTACCAATGCCTTCACGAGAGAAATATAAGGCCAACTTGGAATGGGAAACAAATAGGGTTGACCTACAAACAACGGTGCGGCGTCTGATGAGAATGTTGGGGACTTTTACAAGCGGTGGAATGCGAAACTCAGTGAAATGGCCATCCCTCCTTCCGAAGAGGAACAACTGGACATCTTCCGGTCATGCTTGAAACCACATCGAGAGCCTCCTCGGTCACTTCCCATACTCGGACTTACGTGCCATGGTTAACTCTGCGGCTAAGTTTGAAAAGGCCTACAATCAGCCAAGCCGCCGCACCTGCCTACGAGATATCGGGCTCCTCACTGCAAACACGCCCCTTTGCTCACTGCTAAAGGCAAAGAGATGATTAACTATGCGGGACAGAATGTAACAACACGACTCCTTTTGCTCCCGGAAAACCAGTAGAGCCCCGGACCACGGGTCATGAATCTCGAAAACTTTGGAATGCCTCTGAATGACATCTTTAGGGTGGTGAAAGAAGGCTTGCTGCGGCCTTTGGAGAATTTCCAACCCGAAATCCGAATGCTCCCGTGGATACTACAAAGTATTGTGCTTTTCATCAAGCTTCCTTGGACATCGGCCCGACAAGCGCTTCACTCTGAAAAAGGCAATCCAGGGGCTAATAGAGCAAGGAAAGTTGGAAGGCCCAGAGGGCCTAATACGATCAAAAATCCTCTCGCTAAGGAACCATAATCGAGATAAATATGATTGAATGCGGAGAACCTTCGCATGCCCAGGAAGATGCCGATGAAGGTCCCCAAATACCCGTAGCCAACCTTGTCGAGGATCCTGAATTCGGATTCCCCCTCAACCTTGAGGATATCGAACAAATCAACCCATCTTGGTCTCATGTCAGAGAATCCTTGCAAGAATACGAGGCCCGCTATTTCTCGGATGAAGGGAAGGCCAATACCGAAGAGTGAGTACATTCCGGTCAAAATATGAGAGGACCATTTACACAAGATGGTTAGAACAATCGAGAAGAATTGAACAAGAAAGCTTCCTAGGCGAGCACTGTCTTGGGGCTTATCGGCAAAGAGGCCGAAGAGCATCGGAGCTAGTACACTTCAGAAGCGGCTATTGGAGAAGTCAAATACGACCCCGAAGGCGGTGAGCGAAGAATCGAGAGGAGGAAGAACCCTTCTACATTCTACCTGGTGTTAAATACGTGCCACCCTCTCACTCTTCCCCGCGGTTTACGGGAGGAGAAGCTGAGTCACAATTACCACTTCCGGGAATGGGAGCATATGACAATTTTTGCGGCTGCACGCACCCATATTCCCCCAACGGGTTTGATCGGCGTTCCCTCTCCGCCGAAATCCCGGTAGTATGTGAAATAGCCCGGATCCGTGCAGGCCTCGCGGCCCCGGCATCTGGCATCTTTCGCGTTGGAGCGGTTGTCTCGCCGTTTGTTTTCGCATTTGTAGAGTCGCCACGCCGTTTTTATTAAGCCCAAAACATTGAAAAAGGGCATCAGTTTAAAGATAATTTTAAACTGTTTTTGTGTGATGAGATTTTTGAGTTCGGAGGTCGAGATGACTCCTAGGGAAGAGAATATTAGAATATTAGAGCTCACAGAGTAGCCTCGTAAACGAGTCTTTCGGATACCCCTAATATCCTTTAAATGTTGTGTGTGTGTGTGTGTGCTTTTAAAAATGCATGCTGTATCGGATGTCTACATTGTATGCTATGTATGAAAATGTATTGAAATAGTATAGGAAGGAAGCCTTACCAATATTGGTTCGCGTCTGTCTTCATTGGGAATGGTGTTTGAGGTCGGAGTAGCGTTCCGGTATGGATCGGGATTGCTTCGGGAGATGCCGGTTGTGGCGGACGAGTTTCGGCGTGAGTTGAGGTTGTAGGCTGCGTTCGGGCGAGAGGTTCGGCGTGCGTGGGGATCGTCGGGATCACTCGGGCGAGAGGTTCGGCGTGCGTTGTGGTGGCGAGTCACTCGGGCGGAGTTTCGGCGTGGTTTGGGATCGTCGGTTTGACTCGGAAAGAGCGGGACACCGTGGAAAGACCGAGCGAGGCCTCGGAGTACCACGAGGGGCCTCGAGTACCTCGAGAGTGCCTCGGGGCGGCGCGGGAGCGTCTCGGGAGCGCTCGGGGAGGCTTCGGAGCACCACAAGGGAGCTCGGAAGGCCTCGGAAGGATCCGAAAGGGGCGGGAGTGCCTCGAGAGGACTTAGAGGAGCGAGGAAGGCTAAGGGAGGAAGAGAGAAGAGGGAGGTGTGTGAAAATGAGGAGGAAGCCCTCTATTTATAGTAAAAATTTCGGAGCAAAGAGGTCCGTACGGACCTTCTTGGTTATCCGAGAATTTTGGATTTCCTCGATTTGAGGGAATGCGCAATGATGGTGAATATTACGGAATGATGGTGTTCCACGAGCAATAAGGTCCGTACGGACCATCTTGCATGCAAGAGGTCCGTACGGACCAACTCTGAGGAAGTAATCATTTTCCCGGGATTTGAGGAATATTGTGGACTTTAAGGGGATTTAGTAATCATTGAAACAAAGAGGTCCGTACGGACCTTAATTGCTACGATTTCTGAAAATTCCCAAAAGGTCCTTTTGTCCCTTTTATCCCGGAAGGCTCCTCCACTTGGTTTGGTTGGGGGTTTGAGAGGGTTTTGAGAGGGTTTTGAGTGGAGAGGTCTCACGAGGCTGCGTGGATGAGTGCGGTGTTTCCGTGTGTTTGAAAGGGGTGATCAGTTGGGGTACTTACGAAGCCCTCGACGGCGTCACTTATGAAAGAAGTGGGGTCGCCGATAAGATAAGGGTCCTAATGGATCGCGTCTTTGGGAGAGGAAGTGGCCGTGAGGGTCAATGTGAGGACGTGGTGGTGTCCTTTTGTGTGACCGTTTAGGTCAATAGGTGGACCATGTGATAGGATTCCTACGTATCCACTGGCGGGAATCAAGCACAGTCGTAGTTCGGGTGTGGGGTGAGTGTTTTGTGAATGCGGGCGTGGTGGTGCCACGAAGTGTTGTGTGACCGCCGAGGTCGGTGGTGAGGACGTGGTGGTGTCTGGGTGACCGTATAGGTCGATGGGAAGGACGTGGTGGTGTCCTAGGTGGCCGTATAGGTCGATGGTGGACCTGTGATAGGATTCCTACGTATCCTGGCGGGAATCAAGCACAGTCGTAGTTCGAGAGGTCGTGAATTTGTGAGTGCATGTGGGCGTGGTGGTGCCACTGAAGTGTTGTGTGACCGCCGAGGTCGGTGGTAAGGACGTGGTGGTGTCTAAGATGTGGTGACCGCCGAGGTCAATTGTGAGGACGTGGTGGTGTCTGGGATGGAAATTTTACGATTTTCCTAATCGGGTGGTTTAAGGCCTTAGGGTAGGAGATAGAGTGAGGACTTGAATGAATCGTCTTCGGTGCGGTTGGTGCCACGTGGAGGACTTTGAATCGTCATCTGGCGGCGGTTGGTGCCACGCTGGAGGACTTTGAATCGTCATCTGGCGGCGGTTGGTGCCACGCTGGAGGACTTTGAATCGTCATCTGGCGGCTGTTGGTGCCACGCTGGAGGACTTTGAATCGTCATTACGGCGGTTGGTGTTATGCGCGAGGACTTTGAATCGTCATCTAGCGGCGGTTGGTGCCATTTGGAGGACTTTGAATCGTCTTCTAGCGGCGGTTGGTGCCACGCTGGAGGACTTTGAATCGTCTTCTAGCCGCAGTTGATGTAATGCGCGAGGACTTTGAATCGTCTTCTAGCCGCGATTGGTGCCACGCGAGGACTTTGAATCGTCTTAGCGGCGGTTGGTGCCACTGCGGAGGACTTTGAATCGTCTTCGGCGGTGTTGATGTTATGCGCGAGGACTTTGAATCGTCTTCTAGCCGCAGTTTGATGTAATGCGCGAGGACTTTGAATCGTCTTCTAGCCGCAGTTTGATGTAATGCGCGAGACTTTGAATCGTCTTCTAGCCGCGATTGTGGAGGCGTGGCTGCCTTGTGCTTCGAGAGGCGTAGATGCCTTTGTGTTTTTGCATGTTGATGTAGAAGGTTGGACTTACGATGACTGCCGGTGCTTGCGCTGCCGTTGAAGTGGGCAAGGATGACGGCTGGTGATTGCTTCACCATTTGGCATTTTGGAGGCGCTTCGTGCCTTGGGACTTGTACTCGAAGGTGTTGGCTCCTTCTTGTGCTTGTTTTGCCGTTGAGTGGGCAAGGATGATGGCAGTCTTTGAGGATATGCGATCTTGTATGACTTCCCTTTGACTTGTTGGGGAGGAGCTCGGGCTTACTTTGATGGCCGGTGCTTGCGTTGCCGTTGAAGTGGGCGAAGATTCGGAGCTTACATCGGCTGCCGGTGCTTGAATTGCTTTGGGGATGCGTGACCTTGTAGGGGCCCTTTTACATTGGGAAGATGACTTCGGACCTCTTTTGAGGGCCGGTGGTTGAGTTGTCGTTGAGCGTTTGGAGCGTCTTGTGCCTTGATATTCGTCTTTGGGAGGTGTTGGCTCCTTCTTGAATTGCCGTCGGGCGTTTTGGAGCGTCTCGTGCCTTGGGATTCGTCTTTGGGAGGTGTTGGCTCCTTCTTGAATTCGTTGAGCGGGCGGTGGTTGGGTGCCGTTGAAGTGGGCGAGGACCGGTCTTACGCTTGACGGCCGGTGGTTGAATTGCCGTTGAAGTGGGCGAGACCGGTCTTACGCTTGACGGCCGGTGGTTGAATTGCCGTTGAAGTGGGCGAGTCCGGTCTTACGCTTGACAGCCGGTGGTTGAATTGCCGTTGAAGTGGGCGAGGACCGGTCTTACGCTTGATGGCCGGTTGAATTGCCGTTGAAGTGGGCGAGACCGGTCTTACGCTTGACGGCCGGTGGTTGAATTGAAGGGTTAGGGACCATTACGCACTTGGATTTCTTTGGAAAAGGCCTTAGGACGGCCGGGGGCAAAGATTATAAGGGCGGGGAAAGTAATTTGGCCACCCCTTGCAAAGAGGTCCGTACGGACCAACAGTTGCAAAGAGGTCCGTACGGACCATCTTGGTTTACGGTTCCAGGCTTTGACCGAGGGTTTAAATGGCGAGCCCTTCCCCATTCCTTCCTTCTTCCAGGCGTAAACCAGGCGAGAGAGAGAGAGGAAAAAACTTCCATTGTTAACCAAAATCAAAGATTTTTGCTTGAATTGTTTGCCATGGCTGAAGGATCTCGAAGGAGTCGTCGTCAGCGCGATCGAGGTGGTCGAGCAACGGATGGAGCTCGAAGGAATTGGATTTCGTTCGTTCCATCTTCGAAGAACCCGGATGTTTTGTATCCGAATCCGGAGGTGCACAATCGTCGCTCTATGAACGTCGGGGAGGTAAGAAATCCGTTCCGTTTTGATTCCCTGCTCGAATTTTTGAATGCTAGAACTAGGTTTTAGTTTTTCGCATTTTTGAATTTTTTTTTTTTTGTTATTATTTTATGCCTTTTTGTGAAATTCTTGATGAATTGTTGAAAATGGACATGTAAAAATTGTGGGTATGTGTATTTTGTGCAGAAATGTGTAGATTAGCTCTTATTTGTGAAAATAAAGTGCCTATCTAGTGAATTGCATGCTTTGGTGTTTTGTACCTAATGCTATTTATGTATGTACATTGTGAGAAAAATTATCGTGTAGTGATAATTTTTGTGAAAAAATGTGACACGTGCCGTGTTTTGTGACGGGTTATATGTGAAAGTGTGTGCCGTGTAGGGACGGATTTTTTTTTTTTGTGTTATGCATATGTGTCGTGCCGTGTTTTTGGGTGACGGACTCTGTGGGGAAAATATGTGCAATATGTGCCGTGTTGGGACGGATTTTCTTTTGAAAATGTGTCGTGTAGGGTTTAATCCCCCCCCTTTTTTTTCTTTTGAGAAAATGTGTACAGTGTGTGCCGTGTTTTTGTGACGGACTGCATGGGAAAAATTATATGCATGATATATGTGAAAATTATGTGCATTATATGTGCATTATATGTGAGAAATATGTGCATTGTGTGCCGTGTTTTGTGACGGGTTACATGGAAAAATTATATGTATAATGTATGTGAAAATTATGTGCAATATGTGCCGTGTTTTGTGACGGGTTATATGTGCCTTTATATTAAATCTTGTGATTGACGTACCTTTCTTTGTGTTTACTGCGGGATGCGGGAGCTTATGGCAGGGAAGGCGAAGAGGATGAAGACTTCGGGGATCGCTCGAGAGCATTGTGGAGCTATGGCGGCGGATGCCGATATTTCCGTGGACGGTAGGCCGAGTCCGGAGGCTGGTTTATGCTTACGGCCTAGGTGTGTTCGTTGAGAACACATTTGGAGTGTCGACACGAGGAAGAACAAGAGTGTCTTCTGGGTTTATCGAGTATTGGTGGGATACCACCCGCACCTTCCACGAGTGGGGGCGAGGTGACGGTGACGCCAGCTGATTTTCTTTGCTATTACCGGGCTCTCCTTGAGGAGGGCTGTGAGGTGGAGAGACATGATAGGCGATGATGTGTTGGCCAGAGCTGCTTGGGCTTTGAGCCTCGTCCTCGCGAGGGCACAGGCATCTTTGTATAGCGACGTGGAGGCGAGGATCACGGCCGGTATTGGGGCCTACATCCAGAGTACCGGCCGGGTGGCAGACGGAGCGATTGGCGCGCTCCTTCTTGTGGTATGCCTTTGTCAGAGACTTTGTTCTCGAACCACGCGACCGCGGCTCCCTTTGCTTTGTTGGAGAGCTTGATTGATCTGGATAAGTGTGCGACATTGCTTGGGGCGAGCGAGGCTTGGGCGAGCTCTACTTCTCCTTGGACCGGTTTAGCGAGGGGGTGCTTGATTCGTTGGCTGTTTTGACTTTGCTCTGGAGGTATGAGTTTATTCTTTGTTTTTCTTGATTTAGCAACTTGTCTTTTCTCCGTTGTCTTTTGCCTTGAGCCTTCTCTGTTTTTGTCACGGGTGTGGTTTTATGAGGTTTTCCGGTGCTTCCCGTGGGATAGGGATCTGGGGGCATTCTTTGCGTACCTGCTATCTTTGGGATGGGCTCGTACGGCGAGGAAGAGGAGGACCGGCGGGGGAAGCTCACCATCGCCTACGGGGATGTGCGGGAGCGTTTGGAGAGAGATAGCCGTGAGGGGTTTGTCTTGTTCCGTGGACTCGGTATGAGGAGATGAGTTTGAGGGCTCCCGAGGTGACGGCGCGGCGGAAGATCTTGCGGGGCTTGACTTGTGATGTCATGTATGCGGGGAGCGGGTCTTACGCGGCATGGCCGGTGTGCTTCCCGTGGCTCAGAGGACCCTCCCTTTGGGATGCTTGATTCCGGGACATGGATGTGCTTGACTTCGAGAGGTACCTTGGCGGTGTCGGCGCCGAGGAGTTCATTTATATGGAGAGGAGTACGGGGCCTTCGTGAGGAGGAAGGCGAGGACGCCGCGAGTGCGCGCGGGAGAGAGGCGCCCGCGAGCTCCCGAGAGGTTCCGATGCCGGGACCGGATTTCACGTACGTCCGCGGGGACGGATCGAGGAGGAGGGTATGCATGCCCGTTCGGAGCGAGCTCTGCTTGCATCTGAGTGGATCCCGATAGATCGGTGAGTGTCTTGACTCTTTTCCATCTTGGCATCTTTTACGCATTTTCTCTTTTTGTTGTTGAGTATAAGCGCATTTGATGAGCGTTTCCTTGGCTTCTTGTTGGTGCGGAGTCCGGGGAGAGCCTACGATATGCTTGACTCGCCGTTACGTGGCGATGCGCTCCTTCGCTAAGAAGATGGCGTCGAAGATGTCTGCCGGTCTTCGCGTCGTGTGCCGGCGTACGAGCCTATGCCTTCGAGGCATGCAGCAGGCGTTCCTCCGCCTAGAGCCGAGCCGGAGCCGCGGCGGGAGGGACCTTTGAGGGCGGCATAGCATGGATGCGGGACATCTTCGGGAGGCTGCGGGGCCTTCGAGGAGCGGCCCTTTTATCGGTTCATGCCTCCGCATGGCGCACGGGGTGAGGGTTCCTCGAGCCTTCTTTCTTTGATCCTTTCGCCGGATTTGATCCTTGAGTACTTTTCGTGGGAGCCTCGGGCGGGTGCTCGGTATTCGACGACGAGGATGTGACGGGCGAGTTATTTGGGATGCCCGACTTTTCTTTGGAGGACCTTGGCGAGGATGATGATGCTTGAGGATTACGATTAGTATTCATTTGCTTTCCCTCTTTTCATATCCCTCCTTTTTTTTTTTGTTTAGCAACAGAGACATTTATTGGGTACTGTAATAAAACACATGTATTTGCATGGCAAACGGTATTTTATTTTAAGATGTAATGTCATTTTTGTGATTCAGGAATTTGTCCTAGAAATTGTTGCTATTATTATTTTTATTTTTGTACATGCCACGTGGTGAGAGTGTGTTTGTGGGTAGTGTATGTTTGCGGGAATGGCTTTGGCAGTGTTTGGGCGATTTGGAGCAAGGTTTCTTGAGGACGGTGGTTTTATGCTTGTTCTTTGAGGAAATGGGTTGTTTGCAAGGAGGTCCGTACGGACATACTTAGCATGCAAAGAGGTCCGTACGGACCAACCTTGCTTTGGGAAGGACATAAATGCTTTCCGGTGCTGGTTCTTCCTCATTTCCCCATTTGCGGCCATTTTCGAGCTTTCTTCCCCATTTTCTCTAGGAACCTCCATTTTTGCCATGGATTCTTCGTACGTCCCTAGAATTTTGCCGAGGCTTTCGCGGGAGAGGCAAGCACACTTCCTTGAGCGGTTGAAACGTGGATGCGGCGCCGTATGAGGCATCGAGAGACGGGCTTTCGAGGTAAGGTTTCGTCTTTGCTCGGTTTGGTCTTTTAAGGAGTTGGTTCTGATTGGGATTTGTTGCGGGCTGCCGCGAAGTTGCAGGATGTTAGGAGGCACGTGTCTTGTTTCTCCTACAATGAAATGGTGCCCACTTTTGAGGATTTTCGGGCTTTGATTGGAGGGCCGGAGGTGGAGGCCATCTCGCTTCCTTTGATTGGTGGTCTTTGCGGTGAGCGTGAAGCTTGCGAGACTTTCTTCGTGCTTCGTTGGAAGAAGTGCGGGGCATGATCCTTGATTCGGGTCATATCGACATTTACGAGGCTGCCGGAGCGGTTCATGGTTGATGATGAGTGACGTCTCTTGGGATGTATTTGCCTTGTGCGTGATGGCGACGCTTTTACGGTCGGTTCCCTTGGCATTTGTGATGGCGCTTTGCTAGATGTGGTAGGGCCTTTGCGGAGTGGAGAGGATATTGTCCCGTTGGTCTTTGGGGAGACTCTTCATGGTATCGGCCGTCGCGGCCCAGGGATCGTTTTATGAGAGGGGAAGCCCCGCTTTGCTCACCTTGTGGGCTGCGAGAGAGACTTCGAGGCCATGTCAGGAGCTCAGACGTCGTTTAGCCCGTGGTCATTTGCTCGGCGACCTCTTGTGTTGGATATGGATCGGTCCGCTGGGAGAGATGGATGGCACGGCTTGGTACGCATCGAGATTATTTGGTGGGTTCCTTTGGAGGATTGAGACCGGGAGGATCTTGCGGGAAGGGTCCTACGTTGTCGAGTTCCGAGGTTTGTCTTGGTCCTCCTTCTATATTCCGTCGCTTGTTTCCGGCGGTTTGGGATGAAGCGAGGAGCCTTTGTTGGGTGCAGGATGACCTTGCTCTGCGGAGGTAGTTCCTCTTTGTATGGCGGCTTCAGGTGCCTTCTTGTATTTTACGAGGTATGGAAGTATTCCGCTTTCCCTCTGTGGTACTCCTTAGACGTCGGGGAGCGTTGTATTGACGACTCGGTATCGGCACAGTATGAGCGGCATGTTGGGCGGTCCCAAGTGGTCTTGGAAAGCGAGGCGTGCGGCGGTGCAGGACCCGGTTGCCGTAGTAGCTATTGCCTTAGGAGTTCCGAAGCACAGTCGACCACTTTGGATGTGACGGGAGACACTTTGTTTGACTACGAGACTAGAGTTGACCGGCGACGGGGAGAGGTCCTCTTTACGGACTCGCGGGGAGGAGATCCGAGCCGAAGCACGGGCGAATGAAGCCACGAGAGCTCTTGGATTGTTTGACTCTACGGGGAGGACCCCGGATCTCGGGGCGAGAGACGCGAGTTGGTTCACGTGGAGCGAAAGAAGACTCGCGGGGACGAGGGAAGAAAGGAAAGAATGGCGAGGGACAAGCGCGAGATGGCGCGGAATGACCTCCTAGGTATCCATTCATTGCATTGCAAACACATTATTAGTTAAATGTATTAAAATTTGTCTTTTAGCATGTTGTGAACTTGAGAGTAGACCGTGCTTGAACTCATCAAGAAATGTTGTAACCGTTAGTGATTTGTGATTTACTTTTAAAGCTTTGTCGAGACGCAAGATCTTTTGTTTGCCTTTGCTTTTGTTGTGCACTTTGTCGGCGTCCATCTTTGGACTTTTACATTTGCATTCGCGGGTGACGATGCAGGCCACGACGGCAATCCCCTTTCTTTGAGGCTTTGTGCTTGGTGAGAGGTTGAATGCTCCCTTGACAAGTCGTTTTGACGGTCTTTTCGTAGCTTCCTTGCCTCTTGTTGGCGTCGGGCTCTTGACCTCAATTTTTGCGGCTTACGCTTGAGCTTCTTTTGTTTTTTTTTTGTGAGCCCTTGCTCGAGCTCTCTTTTTTTTTTATATATTTTTTTTTTTTGTGAGTCCTTGCTCGAGCTCTTTTTTTTTTTTTTTTTTTTTTTTTTTTTTTTGAAGCGCGTGAGGGCGAAGACAAGCCCTGGCAGAGAGATCATGAGTCGGTCGTTTGATCTTTGAGTGACCCTCGGATGTCCTTTGATGTTGCCGCCGTCGTTTGACTTGGTCAAGGTGGCTTTGGGCGTGTTCTTGAAAAGTGCGTAGCTTGATGGAGGTCTTGATTGACATTCAAACTTTTGACTTTTTGTGTATTTTTAGACCGGACCAATTAAGGTTGCCTACGTTCCCCGGACTAGAGGGCTCGAGTGCACGTAGTTCGACACTACATGGAGTGCCAAGAGATGCACAGTTGTTCTTCTTCGGGCGAAGTATCTGCGAAGTTTGCTTCCGTTATTTGGATTCATGAAGGGATTGCCGTCTAGGTGCATTAGCTTCATGGCGCCTCGGAGAAGATCTTTTGAACCACGAAAGGGCCGATCCATGTGGGTTCCCATTTTCCCAGTGGGTTGGTTCGAGTGGGAGGCTTTTCTTTGAGTCTGAGTCACCTTCCACGATGTCTCGGGATTTGACTTTCTTGTCGAAAGCTCTAGCCATCCTGCTTTGATAGGCTCGGACGTGTTCCATGGCCTTTAGTCGTCGCTCGTCTAGCGAGCCAATTCGTCATGTCGGCTTCGGAGCCATTCGACTTCGTTGATGTCATTTTCAGCGGCACTCGGAGTGAGGGAATTTCTAGCTCGATGGGAAGGGCTGCTTCCATCCGTATGTCGGGGCAAATGGGGTTTCTCCGTGGGCATTCGGCCCGATGTGCGGTAGCCCCAAAGTGCAAGGTGCGGCTTCTCGGGCCAATCTCGTCCTCGGGTGGTCATTTTCGGATGATCCGTTCGAGGGTTTTGTTTCTTTGCTTCCACGGCGCCGTTTGTTTGTGGCCGGTAGGGAGAAGATTTGTGACGTGTGATCTTGAATTCAGCCGGCGATGCAGTCGAATTCCCCTTCGAAGTGTGAGCCGTTGTACGATATGACCTCATTTGGGATGCCGTATCGGCGATATGATGTTTTCCTTGAGGAAATGCGCGACCTTCTTGGAGGTGAGTACCTTGTAGGACTTGGCTTCGACCCATTTGGTGAAGTAGTCGATGGCTACTAAGATGAACTCGTGACCAGATTCTTTGCTGGCGGAGCGATTTTCCCGATGACGTCAATTCCCAGTGGCAAGGGCCAAGGTGTAGTCATGCGGTAGAGATCGTGGGGTGGTAGATGATTGAGGTTGGAGAACCGTTGGCACTTGTCGCGGCTTCGGACAAAGTGGATGCAATCTGCCTCCATGGAGATCCGGTAGTAGCCCATCCTGAGAATGATTTGCATCGGGGCTCACGGCGTTCATGTGGGGACCGCAAGCCCCATTGTGGACTTCGTTCATGAACTTGCTTGCTTCTTCTTGGGCGACGCGGCGTAGGAGTGGCCCGTGGTAGCGTTTCTTGTATAGCATGTCCCCGAGGATGACGAAGTGAGAGGCGAGGCGTTTTAGGGCCATGATGCTCTTGGTTTTGACCCCTCTGTGTGTGGGTCTTCCTTGTTCATGAAGGTGGTTTCCCGCTCTTGAGGTATTGGAAAATCTGGTTATACCATGGCTCATTGACGGGCTTAGGTTACGGTTCGATCTCACAACGGTAGGCGGGAATTTCCTTTCGTCCAGGCTTTGAAGGGTTTGATTGCTTTTCCTTCGGGGATTTCCTGAGGAAGCCAAGGTGGCTAAGGCATCTGCAAACTGTTTCGGTCTCTTGGCAAGTAATGGAAGGTGACCTCTTCGAATTGTGTGATGAGGTCCTCTATGCGGGCATGGTATTTTTGCAAGCCGGGTCTATGGTTTTCCACTTGTTGGAGACTTGGTTGATGATCAAGGTGAGTCCCCATAAACTTCGAGTTTACGGACATTCCTCTCGAGTGCGGCTTGTAGTCCGGCGGCGCGAGCTTCATATTCGGCGGCATTGTTGGTTACCTCGAAATTGAGCTTTATAGCAATTGGGGTGTGCTCGTCCTTGGGATCCACCAAGAGCATACCGATGCCGTTTCCCTTTTGGTTGGCCGCTCAGTCGAAGAACGGTTGCCATCGATTTTCGCCTTCGATTGCGAAAGATTCCCTCGTCTGAAATTGTGGTTCGGGGCCTCGAGCCTCGTCGGTTGGGAAATCGGCCGGTTGTTCGGCCATGGCCCGTCCCTTGATTGACTTTTGGTTTACGTACTTGATGTCAAATT
This sequence comes from Adenophora triphylla var. japonica, assembly GCA_022495995.1. Classification (NCBI taxonomy): domain Eukaryota; kingdom Viridiplantae; phylum Streptophyta; class Magnoliopsida; order Asterales; family Campanulaceae; genus Adenophora; species Adenophora triphylla. The sequence goes on along the minus strand of JAFEMH010006656.1, from coordinate 39,383 downwards.
CCGCTAGGAAGAAAGACCATTTGGCGAGCCTCATTGACGAGAGATGGTTTGTCGAAGAGGTACTTGGCCCAGGTCCATTTTGGAAACCAAGTGTGCGTGTGCGGCTTGCATGTAGTGCCGTAGTTTCCCGACAACCCATACAGGCTGCGCGAGGTTTTCTCGAGGTGAGTAATTGAGTTATTTGCCTTGAAACTTTCGGCGACGAAGTAGATGGCGTTTTCGACCCGTGACTCCTTCTTTTCTTGACGAGCATGGCTCCAAGCTGCGGTGTCGGTCACGGTTAGGTATAGCAACGGTGGCTTTTCCTCGTGGGGAGGACGAGAGAATCGGAGGACTCACAAGGTATGCTTTTATTTTTCAAAGGCATCTTGGCATTACGAGTTCCATTCGATGTCGGCGTTCTTCTTCATCGGCTTGAAGATTGGCTCGCACATAGAGGTCAATTGGTTGTGAGCGGGCGATATATTGCGGGCGGCCCATGAAGCTTTTCACCTCTGTGCGAGTTTGCGGTGGTCTCATTTCGATGATAGCTTTGATCTTTTGAGGATCCACCTCGATGCCTCTCTCGGTGACCATGTATCCCAAAACCTTGCCTCGGCTAACCCCGAATGTGCATTTGGCGGGGTTAAGCCTCATTGAGTGTTTTCGGAGGCGATTGAAGAATTTTCTCGGGTACGTGAGGTGTTGTCCGTCGATCCCTTTGAGTGAACGATCATGTCATCGACGTACACTTCGATCTCTTTGTGGATCATATCGTGGAAGAGGGCGGTTCTTTGCCGTTGGTAGAGTAGCCCAGCGTTCTTTAGTCCACGGCATTCTTGTGTAGCGATAGGTTCCCCGGGGGTTGTGAAAATTTGTCTTTTCTTGGTCTTCTTCGGCCATCTTGATCGATTGTGGCCGTGAAACCGTCCACGAAGGACTTGACTTCGAAATTGGTGTAGTGTCTACCAACATGTCGATGTTGGGTAGTGGAAAATCGTCCTTGGGACTTGCTTTGTTGAGATCTCGGAAGTCCACGCAACGGCGTACTTTTCCATTGGCCTTGGTGACCGTGACGATATTGGAGAGCCATGTGGGGTACTCGATCACCACGATGAAGCCGACGCGGAGCATTTTCTCGATCTCCTCTTTGACTTGTAAAGACCATTACGCTTGATTCGGCGTAGCTTTTGCTTGATGGGCTTAGCCTCGGGATTGAGGGATCCGGTGTTCTACAATGTTAGGATCTAATCCGGGCATGTCTCGGTAAGACCAAGCGAACACGTCCACGAACTCTTTGGCAGTGCGATCAATGCGTCTTGCTCTGTGCCGGTGAAGAAACTTCCGATTTGCGTCTCTTTTGGCTCTTGGCGGTTCCCAAATTCACTTTGGTTAAAACCTCCTCGGCGGCTTGGGCCCGGTTTTCTCTCGTTTGACAACATGCTTAAAGATGTGCTTAATGTATTGTTCGTTTAATGTGTACGCTTCTTTATCAAGTGAATCGTTATTAGCTTGTTTGTGTGTTAGTTAATTTATCGGTTGTTAAAGATGCAATGAGAGGATACTCGGAAAGATCGAAGCATTCATTAAGAGCATACGGGAATACATTATTGGCAATGAGTTCGTAATCTTACGGCGTGAGGCCATCGGATGACTCGAGAGACTCAAATTCAAAGCTAATGGACTCGGGATGAGTTTTGACACTAGACTCTAGGACTCGAGGGTCGAGACCAAGTTGTTCGATCATGTCCTTTTCTTTGGCGGTAGGTCGGAGAATGTGGCCCGGTTATTGAGTGGCAATGAGCTTGATAGGAGATGGGGCTTGAAAGGCTTTATGTCACCGTTCCCGATCATTGCTATCACGAGTTATCGAAACAAAATCGATTAGATCCGGCATCTCGATTTCTTCTTTGAAGAAGCGAGGTGGAGCGGTGGCTCGTCCCAAGCATCGTCTGCGGAGTCTCTTGCTTTTGTCTTGGGCATTACTAGCTCGAATGCGGACTCGTCCCGCTTGTTGAAGGCGGGAGTGTTGACGAGAGAGTTTTCGAGTTCTTACGCGAGAGGGGTTTTCTTGAACCAAAATTCATTGTGAATAGTGGTGGTTGTGGATCCGGCGGGCGGTGTGTCGAGGAATGCTCTTCGGACGGGATTTGGCTTGAGGCCTACTGAATCTTGCCGAGGTTCTGCTGGAGCTTGTCCATGGTTGTCGGCCGGCTTTGTTTGGCGGCGATCGGCTCTGTTCCCTTTTACGGATCTTCTTCCAAGTTGCCGGCCTTCCTTGTGAAGTACTTGGTCATGTCGAAGGCTGTAGGACGAAGATCGGAGATTGCGTGCAAGCCTCTTTTGTTATACGTGGAGCGTTTTCGTGCGGCTCGCTTGTCCTCCGCAATGTGTTCGGGAGTAGGAGAGTATCCCGGGCCGTGCGAGGTATTCTGTTCTTTGATATTGATGATGTTGAGTGCCACGATGGCGTTTTCCCAAGCCGAGCCCCGGGATGTAGTTCATGTGCTTCATCATTTTCATCGGGGGAGGGATCTTGTCCCAAATCAAAGGCGAGTCTATGTGGCACACTTGGGCCTTTGGGCTTTCGATGGTGAACCTGTGAGCATCATGCCGTCATCATCGTGTTTGATCTCTAAAACCGGGACGCCGTTGGTGTCGGTCCTTTCGGTGACTATCTTTGTCGCCGTAGATGATGGTCGGATCTGTTCCTTGGATGAACTTTACGCATTGATGAAGAGTGGATGCCACCCCATTGATACGATGTAGCGAGGGCGTCCCAAAATGGCAGTGAATGTGATCGGGATGTCGATGACTTGGAAATCTGTCGGGACCATTTGTTTTCCAAACCACAAGTTGAAGGTGGCTATTCCCAAGGCTGGGCGGGATGTTGAGTCGTATGCCTTGATTGCACGAGTCGAGGGTTTTAGATCGGTTGCTTTGATCCCTAGCAAATCCATCATTTTGGGTGGAAGGACGTTCGTGGATGATCCCCATCTACCAACACCAGAGGAGACGGCGCTCGTCCGGTTGAGCTGTTATGTAGAGAGGCTCGTTGTGGTCGGCCCCAAATTTTGGAAGATCGAGCTACTGTGAAGGTGATGATATTCTTTGTAATTGACGTTGCCAATCATACGAGCGCTTCATCGGGTGTCACTTTGTGATGGGAACCATAGTGCAGGCCGAGGCTTTCTTCCAACTTGAGCTTGTGCGGGTAAGATGAAGTGAGTAAGGACCAGAGTGAGATGTTAGCTGAGTGCGCTTGAGTGTGTCAAGGCAGGATCTTCAACCTTTGGGTCCAAGGTTTCGGCTTCTTTGGCGTAGGGTCCCTTTTCGGTTCGTGGCTCGGGTATGGGCGGCCTTTTGTACGTCCGTGGAGGATTATTGGGATTTGGCCGGAACGTGTCGAAACATTCACCTCTGGACTTATGGTTTTGCTTGTCTCTCCCGTTTACGGAGTGGGAGGAGCACGATTGGCGTAAGGCCGGCTGCGCATTTCAATTCGTTCCTTTGTCATGGCTTTGCGAAGCATCAATAGTGGCTTTGAGATCTTCCCAAGACGGGGTTGGATTATCTGGACCTTCGGGCCTTCGGTGGCGGTGCGAAGCTTCGTCCCGGCTGATCATGGAGCAAACATTGCCGTGGCCACTGTGCGAGAACTAAATTGGGGAGATTTCTTGGAGTAGATGACATAGTAGTCAAACTTTCTGAGGGTTCTCAGGGTTCCGGTGTGGGATCACAGATTCATACCTCTTTTCAGTTTTTGTTGAGAAGATAGCTTCTTCTTTCGTCGAGGGCGGCCCTCGTTCATTGCATCTGGAATTCCATTTCCGGACAAGCACTTCTGTCCAGAGCGTCCCACGAGATGTGTTCGTTGTTCGGCGGTGGTACCGGGACCTCGGGAGGCTGGATGGGCGAGCTTTCCTCGGGAAGGTCTTGTGGCCTTACGTCATGCTTGCATGGCTCGTACGAGGGTAACGGGTTGACTTACGGGAGACAATGAGAGATGTTAGAGTTTGTAGGAGCTTGATCATGGCTTAGGAAGCCCCGAGGTAGTTGGGTGGCTAAGGTTCCGAAGTGGTGCATGGCACCTTCGATCGAGCTTGTTGCTCACCTTGACGTTTCTCAATAGCCATGAGGACACGCGAAACTTCTTCCAATGTTGGGAAATTTCTTGGGGGTAAGGTCCGTTCTCATCGTTGTTATCCGCGACTTGGCCATGGGAATTGACGGTTGTCACAGTGACGAGAGGTGGGTAGGACCTTCTTTGTTTTGACAGGGAGACGGGTTCCGGGTACTCTCGACCACTCTACGTTAGGCTTGGAGGGTGATGGGCAAGGTTTAGACATGGGAATGGCCTAACGGGATAAAAGGGGAAAGCTCACGTGGCATGCGGTTTCCGTTTCTTTTATTTTTTGATTTTTTTTTGTTGTTTTAATTTACTTAAAACATGTTTTCTCGAATCCTAGGTAGGTTGGAAAAGATTGCTCTTCTTTTCGCAACTATGCTAGATCACAGGTCGATGGAGACCATACGTGCGGCTATAAGCCCCTCGTTTTGCACACTGTATTTCGACATCCCGGGGTGGACGGCCCGGGCGAGGGTCCTATAGTGCAAGCGGTTTCCACCGGCCTAAAGAAAAATCGAACCTAAGGACCGAGCTTTGTCATGTTCGTTTTGATGCGTTAGCCATGTGAATAGTGAACCAAGCCGGCCGCTGAGTCAAGATCGGGTCAAGAGTTCGGCATGACCTCTCTTTACCTTGCTTGCGCAAGGGATGCAGTGACGTTAGGCGTTAGGTGGGTCATATCGTCATGGGCGACGTATCAAAGCGTGATGACATGGTGTCATGCGAGCATGGATGTATATCCGGGACGGAACATCGTGCAGGTGTAGCTTCGGAAATCAAGATCGAGAGTCAAGATTTTAGCATGACCTTTCATCGCTTTGCTTGCGCGAGGATCTTGAGTTAGAGCCTTGACTCGAGAAAATGGCCGGCATGGTATATGTATCCAGTGTATGACACGAGGTGAGTAAAAACCAGCCAGAGTGCGGGACGAGTGTGACTCAAGACTCAAACGTGCGGGGTTGACGCTTGGCTAGGATGGGATGTTTGGAATGATCCGTGCGCGTCCAAGAGGCCTAGGAAGACCTAACGGACTGCAAGCGAGACCACTCGGGTTGAGGGTTGTAGTGTGCGGTGTATCAGGCGGCGGTGCGCGTAGTGTGCGGTGTAACCGAGGCGGCGGTGTGAGTAGAGTGCGGTGTAACCGAGGCGGCGGTGCGCGTAGTGTGCGGTCTCTAAAATTCTTTTACGAGTAAAATAGGAGTTTTGAAGAATTTTAAATGTATGCACGAGATGTATATTGATGCATTTTTTTTGTATTTTTATTTTTTTGTAAAATAAAAACGAAGCACGTGCACACACACACAGATTAAAGGAAGGGGTAAAATGAAAGTTTGACCCTCATCATCGTTTTAAAAATCTTTTGTTTTGTTTAAAAGTTTTTAAAACAAAATTTCCCAGAGTCGCCAAGCTGAAATAGCCGGATCCGAAGCAGGCCTCGCGGCCGGCATACGGCATCTTTCGCGTTGGAGCGGTTGTCTCGCCGTTTTTGTTTTTGTAGAGTCGCCACGCCGTTTTTATTAAGCCCGAAACATTGAAAAAGGGCATCGGTTTAAAGATAATTTTAAAGCTGTTTTTGTGTGATGAGATTTTTGAGTTCGGAGGTCGAGATGACTCCCAGGGAAGAGAATATTAGAATATTAGAGCTCACCCGAGTAGCCTCGTAAACGAGTCTTTCGGATACCCCTAATATCCTTTAAATGTTGTGTGTGTGTGTGTGTGCTTTTAAAAATGCATCTTTGTATCGGATGTCTACATTGTATGCTATGTATGGAAATGTATTGAAATAGTATAGGAAGGAAGCCTTACCAATGTTGGTTCGTGTACGTCTTCCCGGGGAATGGTGTTTGAGGTCGGAGTAGCGTTCGGTACGGATCGGGATTGCTTCGGGAGGGACCGGTTGTCTGCGGACGAGTTTCGGCGTGAGTTGAGGTTGTAGGCTGCGTTCGGGCGAGAGGTTCGGCGTGCGTGGGGATCGTCGGGATCACTCGGGCGAGAGGTTCGGCGTGCGTTGTGGTGGCGGGAGTCACTCGGGCGAGTTTCGGCGTGGTTTGGGATCGTCGGTTTGACTCGGAAAGAGCGGGACACCGTGGAAAGACCGAGCGAGGCCTCGGAGTACCACGAGGGGCCTCGAGTACCTCGAGAGTGCCTCGGGGCAGCGCGGGAGCGTCTCGGGAGCGCTCGGGGAGGCTTCGGAGCACCACAAGGGAGCTCGGAAGGCCTCGGAAGGATCCGAAAGGGGCGGGAGTGCCTCGAGAGGACTTAGAGGGGAGCCGAGAAGGCTAAGGGAGGAAGAGAGAAGAGGAGGTGTGTGAAAATGAGGAGGGGGAGCCCTCTATTTATAGTAAAAATTTCGGAGCAAAGAGGTCCGTACGGACCTTCTTGGTTATCCCGAATTTTGGATTTCCTCGATTTGAGGAATGCAATGATGGTGAATATTACGGAATGATGGTGTTCCACTGAGCAATAAGGTCCGTACGGACCATCTTGCATGCAAAAGAGGTCCGTACGGACCAACTCTGCGAGGAAGTAATCATTTTCCCAGGATTTGAGGGAATATTGTGGACTTTAAGGGGATTTAGTAATCATTGAAACAAAGAGGTCCGTACGGACCTTAATTGCTTTACGATTTCTGAAAATTCCCAAGGTCCTTTTGTCCCTTTTTATCCCAGAAAGGCTCCTCCACTTGGTTTGGTTGGGGGTTTGAGAGGGTTTTGAGAGGGTTTTGAGTGAGAGAGGTCTACGAGGCTGCGTTGATGAGTCTGCGGTGTTTCCGTGTGCTTGAAAGGGGTGATCAGATTGGGGTACTTACGGTATGGGAAGAAGATTCGGCAGACGGCAATGATGATGATGATGATGACGAGTGAAGAGTCAATCGAGGCCCCGGATCCGGAAACAATCCTGGAATAATCATGCTGGAAATGAGCCCATGGGAGCCGTGCACAATGGCACAGTTGCTCAAAGAAGCGGCAACGAAGAAACTTCGGAAGACAAATATGAGACCGAGGACATGAAGGCCATGAAGTTTCATGGATGCGAGCACGTGGATGTCTTAGAATTCAACACTTGCCTACCATGCTTTGGGGAAAGGGTTTTCGGGTGTCCGATCCGGGCGATAGTCAAAGATCGATCGAAAGAGGAAAATTAACTCCCATCCGCCCAAATGAGAAAATAACCATGGTTAGATCAAATCCACGGAACAAAGTAACACTCCTTGTCGGGGTTACCCAAGAAGAGGTCACCTTCCCGAATGTATGTCGGCTTTCGAGAGAAGTCCTAGAAGCGGCATGATACCGGATGCGCCTCCCACACGAGAACGCTATAATTATCTCCAACTCACGAGTATTACGAAAGGAACCGAGAATGGGCTGCACTATACCGGGGATGAAATCGAAAAGCCGCCGAGTCTCGACAAGCGACTCTTGTTGCATGATAACTATGAGCAGGCGAGCCATGAGAGTGAATCGGAGGACGTCCTAACTGTGGGCCATCGAGGGCAACAACACAACCCCCAAAAGCTTTGTGACTTGGGAAGCGATTATAAGGGCCGCCCGGGAAGGAGCGATGCGGCTCGGCCCCTCACCGTTGCTAGACTCCGTCGGAACCGGTGGCCAATAGCCAAAAGGGCTCCCAGATTGACCTTAGCGGCATTGAAGAAATCCGGTCAAGAGACGGCCCGATGAGGAAGTTAATCTGTTGACCCGATGCAGGCGAGATCTTCCAAGGAAATCCCAAGGCGAGATAAGAAGGCCACGAATCAAACACCGAAAGAAGATCGCCGCCCCTATGCTAAGAGCAGTGAAACTCCCGACCACGAAAAAGAGGATCCCGTGCTCACCCGGTTGAAGCAAACACGAGGCAAACATTTCCCTCGGTCTCTACTCACCTCGTCCTATCCCCATAAGCTGAAGTTGGAAGAAAGCACAGCTCGCTCTCGTGCCTATTGATGCTACTCCCGATGATGTGGTACGGCTAATTGGAAACACCCATTACGGGAATATAATCACTTTCACGAGATCTCGACCTCCCTCAATTTGGGGCTGATCATAACGAGCCTCTCTTCATCACAGTCCGATTGGATGAACGACGCCTCCCTCGGGTCCTGGTTGATAATGGGTCGGAATGAACATTCTTAGGCAAAGATCATGAGCTTGCTTGATATCAAGACTACGAGACTTGAAGCCTTCCTCCCTCACGGTCAAAGCTTACGACTCAACATCTCGGCTTGAGTCCTTGGAGTCGCTACCTTGGACCTCTGGTTTGGACGAGAAATTGATACTGTGGAATTCCGGGTTATTGACATCCCAATCACTTTTAATGCCTTATTGGGAAGACCTTGGTGCACCCAGTCGAGGGGTCGCCTCGAAGCCTCCACCGGTGTGTGAAATTCGTCTCGAATGGGGATTTGACAACCATTTACGGAGATTTAGTCACTTTAGAGGGCACGGATACGGGCGGAATACCTATTACTGGAAATCAAACATGACGAGGAAGGTCTTATGCTAACGGGCTTCACGGTCGAGCCTCCCAAGGCCCAAGTGTGCAACATAGATCTGACGGTCACTCGGGATAAAATCCCACCGGTCTTGAAAATGATGAGAAAAATGAGCTATCTACGGCCTCGATGCAGGGAAGCACCAACAAGGAACTCACAAACTCATCGAGGTGAAAGGACGAGAATACTCGCCACGGCACAGGATATGAGGCCTCCTCGGTGGACACCGCAAAAGGAAAAAGATTTGAAGGCTGCCACGGGAAGGGTCCCGGTCGACGACCCTAAATCTCTCCCCTTCGAGTCCTAATTTGGTGACTACTTTGTAAAGGGTCCCACACAACCGGGAAACATCACAGAGCCCACTCCTACGGCGGGATGGCTAAAGCTACTGGATAGCCTCAACAAGTTTAGAGGAACCAAGGCTAACCCGGTCCGTAGAATGTTCTGGACCTACCCAAGATACTCCGGGGCTACCACTACCATGAAGAGTGAGTATATCTTCGGGCGTGCACGACACAGTGGAACAGTTCGAGAAGCTTACCACCACAAACCCGATTGCCCGGGAAGATCCGAAGCACAGGTTCGAATTGCGTGCCAAAAGCTAAGGCCACGGAATTTCCCTCGAGATGATTGGGATGGTGCAGTTATGCGGCAATTGTTCGAAGAAGAAGTCCAGTGCCGGACTGATTGATCTCGGCTCGGTCCAAGAGATGATAGCGGCAATTGAGAAAGGAAAACAAAAACAGCATAGTTCAGAGTCATGAGGCCACGGCAAAGCCGCTAAAAATTTGGGAAAACCTCTCGGGCCGTCCGCGACCAAGGAGGAAATGATCACCAAGCTTGGATTGGTCCCCGTCCCTTTGTGTCAATCTAGGACAAGTCCTCCCGAGTCTCTCTTTGTTAAGATCGGAGTCTCTAGGGTCGTCAGGTGGCCTTACGCTTGAAGACTACGAGTGCAGCAGCAAGCGGCGTATTCCCTTTCGTTTTCAATGAAATGACGAACCTTTCTGAGTATCCCTTGATTGCCACTTTAACTAATGATGAATTAATTAAAAAAATTTTTTTAATAATTCATTAGATAAAGAAGCAGACACATTAAACAACAAAAAAAAAATCAAACAAAAAAAAAAGGAAGAGGATCTTTAAGCAGGTTGTCCGGAAAGAGGAAAATCGAGCCCAAGCTGCCGAAGAGATTTTGACGAGTGTGAATCTGGGAACTGCGGAAGAGCCTAAAGAGACGCAGATTGGTGATTTCTTCAAAGGAACTGGAAAGGATGCTCTGCAAAATCCTACAAAATCCTCAACTCAAGGAAAGTAGCCCTCTTCATCAAAGAGAACATCATATGCAGATACGGGTTGCCAGCCGAAATCATCTCAGATAATGGATCCCACTTCGAAGGGGAATGCGACAGCTGTGCGAGAATTCGAATAACCCGTCACAAGTCATCTCCTTACGGGCCCCAAACCAACGGAGCCGTCGAGGCGGCAAACAAGATTTGGAAAATATCATCAGAAAAATGGCATCAAGGCGAGAGATTGGCCCGAGAAGTTACACACAGCACTCTGGGGCTACGGAGACATCGAGTCGAGCGGCGGCCCAATTGGGAAACACCGTTTGCCCTCACATACGGAGATGGAAGCCGTACTCCCAATCGAGCTGGAAATACCCTCGCTCAGGTATCTCTTTGGAAAGCCGGATCAACGAGGTCGAATGGCTCCCGAGTCGCCATGATGAATTGGCCCTACTAGATGAACGCCGAATTGAAGGCCATGAAACACATCCGAGCCTACCAAGGAAGAATGGCGAGCCTTCGACAAGAAAGTAAAGCATCGGGAGATCCGAGAAGGTGATCTCGTTTTGAAAGAAAAGCCCCGGTCCGTATCAACCCCCTCGGCAAATGGGAGCTGTATGGGTCGGGCCATATGTCGTCGAGGAAGATCTTCTCCGGAGGAGCCATGCAACTTGCGGACCTCGACGGGAATCCCTTTGTACACCCGGTGAATGGTGACAAGGCTGCGCGAGATACTACGCGTAAAAAAAAAAAAAAAAAACAAAAAAAAACAAAAAAAAAAAAAAAACAAAAAAAAAAAAAAGAACAAAAAAAAAACAAAAAAAAACAAAAAAAAACAAAAATCGGGTTGAACTACGAAGACTGAGCTCCTCAAAATGAGGGGAACGTTGGCGGCGGAAACGGTTCGGTCTAAAACACAAATAAAAATCATACTTTGACATCAATACACCGATCGGACCATGAAAGCGTCTCGAAAAACTACGAAGCAATTCAAATATTCATTACAAGTTAAAAACTTTTTGATGAGTCTAAGCCCGATTCATTCCTACAGCGGCAACTTTGCTAAAAGAAATTAAGATACATAATCAAACTAATGTGTACGCCATGGCAAGAAAGGGATACTCGGAAAACTCGGAGTCACTCCAAGCCGCTCGTATTGGCCTCTCCCCTCTTCTTCCCCCTTCGAGTCTTCTTTTACGAGCAGGAAAAATGTCGGTCTTCCTCCTACCAAGCTCTTGTATAGGAACGGGATCTATCAAACCAACCTCTGCCGGGGCCTTAGTAGCCACTAGCGTCATCTCTCATCTCCTGTAGCCTAGGCGGTAGCATAGGAGCCCTCCTCTCTGTCTCTTGACGTAAGCCTCATAGTCGGTCGCGGCGTCTCCGCTCCTATCATGAGGGTTGGCCCTCGCCTCGGCCCTCCTCCTCTCGAAGCAGTCGGGTCCTCCGCGCCCACAATGGCCTCACGCCGTCTCAAAATAGCCACTGAGTCTCTCCCGAGATGCCTCTCATACCAATCCAGGTACCAAGTGGTCGGGAACACCGGTCTTGGACGCTGAGAATAACCCGAGGAGGAAAGGCATCATACCTCCATGCTCGGGAAAGAAATGGAAACAACGAGGGATCATCCATAGAAGCAGGAGCCACCACCACTGGTGGCTATATCATCAAAGTCCCCCAAAGGAACCTGCTCCGGGCCAAACTGTCTCAGAACTAAAGCCGGAATATAGAAGGCTGGGTAGAAAGCCCGGAAGCATGACCACATGAGACCCATCTGAAGCACTCTGCGAGTCTCCACCCGCCAACAAGGCAGCGACCATCGATATCTTACGTACGGAGACCGGCCATCCAACGCTCCCATGAGCCACGATCATCAAAATCCACAACCCCCTCTGGCAAATGTCCAAGGCTTGATCATGTCGGGAGTTTTCGAAGAATCCCCAAACGCTCCATCGGCCCGCGGGGTCAAGAGGAGCAGGCTGCCCAGTGCATATACCGCTTCCGTAGCTTGATCTATTGAGAGCATGAAAAGTCTCTCCCAAAATCAAAGGAACGACATCTACGCCGGGCGACGGTGAACGACAACATCCGGCAAGACCGATGGCAAATCCCAAAGGAATAGACCATGAACAGGGTGCCAAACATACAAAGTGCAAAGGCATCCCAATAGGCATCATCCACCAAGCCTAGGCCCCTAAACCTATCGGGAAGGCCGGAAATATCAAAATGATCGGGACCACGGATCATACCTTGCACTTCCTCAGGGAAAGATGAAGGAGGACGCACAATCTATCAACAAAAGAAGCCCCTCAGGGCAAAGGAACCGCTATCTCTTCCACCTCAGGACCTCCAAGCAAGGCCCGAAATTCTTCCGGTCGGAATAATCTCGTTGAAGGAAAGGCAAAAGACATGCCTTCTAGTGTCCCAAAATGAGGAAGAAGCCCTCAAAAGCTCATAATCCGGAATCAATTCCTTGAGAGACCATAAGCACTTCACCTTGTACCTTTCTTCAAAGAAGGACCTCCTCTCATGCATGATCTCCGGGACCAATCCTTGAACTTGTTGAAGAATGACATTTGGGATTCTTGGGGCAATTTTGATGGAGCTTTTCTAAGGTTTTCCATGGTTTTTCTCTCTTTCTCACCGAAAATGGCTGTTTGAAGTGGAGGTTGAAGAGGATATTTGAATTTGAAATAAAGTGAGACCGGATACGAAGCAAAATTAAAGGACAATGTCGAGATGCAATCTCCATCCGCGCGGACATGATTGTTATTTATCGAGAAAAATGCACTTGAGTCAGCTGCTACACCAAAGAGGAATATTCCGTCGGTTGCTCGAAACACTGTGCAAAAACCTCTCCAAACCAATCCATATACCAAACACCCTTGCCAAAAATAAAACCAAGGCTCATACAACACTGCATTCATACTGCATTGCATTCATAAAAAAAATAAAATCCTAAATTATTACATTCCAAAAAGGGAGTGTACAAAAAAAAGAAGAGTATGCAAAAAAAAAAAAATCAAATAAAAAAAAAAGAGTAGGCATCAATAATCCTAAATTATTACATCCCAAAAAAAAAAAAGAAAAGAGAAAAGAGCAAAAAAAAAAAAAATGTGTGCATAAACTGTACAAATCTCAATCCCAGTCATAAATCTCAAAATCTCAGAAAATCAGGGGGGGGTAATCAATCAGAATCCCTAGCGCCGACGTACATCCCGGTCCCTCTTGCGACTCGGGCCCGCCTCCTCGGGAGCCCTGAAAATCTCGGGCTCGAGAATCGTCCTCGTCTCCGAGAAAGAGGCTCGTCGGGACCAACCGGCACGCTACGATAGGGCAAGCGAGATCTGCGAAAAAATCGTATCCGAAGGTGAAGGCGTCGGACTCTGGACGTACGAAGACGACCCACCATGCCGCAAACGTGTCCACTGCCCGTGTGGATCCCCGAGAATGACGTGATCCGAAGCGGCACCGCGCGGGGATCAATGAGAGGAGACGAGAGGAGTCTCTGAAGAAGTCTACGAACGAATAGGGAAGCCTCCGTCGACGGGCGCCGGCCGTGGTCGCCTTGCTCTAGCACGAGGAGCCGCAAGCGACCATCCTCTTGATGAATCTCTTAGCTCCGATCACTTGCTTCGTTAGCTTCTCGACGACCACCTCCAGAAACCGCACAAAAGCAAGCGTCGAAGCAGTTGAAGCGAAAAAAATGATGACGGGAAAGAAAAGAAAAGACAAAAGCAAAAAAAAAAAAAAAAAAAGAAGGGGAAAAGGTGAAGCCATACCTTCATACCGGACGAGGTCGGAAAGCTCGTGGAAGCCGCTCGAGTGAGGGATCTGCACCCTCAATCGGACCCCATCCTGGATATATGAAAAATCCGTCCGAGGGTACCGCGGGATCCCAAGCCCCTCTCTATCCAGAACACGAGGCATCCTCGGCCTCCTCAAAACAAATACGGGTACGGCTCGGTCGCCACAAATGCCGAGAAGTCTTTGGCCGGCTCGGTAGTCATCCCAGTCACGAATCTGTCACTCGGGTGCATCATATCGGTGGGAGGCTCCACCGGTGTCCTCAAAGGCGAATTCACGCCATGCGGCGCGTCACCCTCTCTCCCGGATAATAGGCATCGCAGTCGGACCTCTCGAATCCTCATTGCCACGGTCCAAATCTCGGCGCCCTTCGGTGCGCCACCTCGAAGCGATCCCGGGGATAGAATATCATCCTCTCATCCATCTCGGCCTCAGTCGAAGGAAGGCAATCCGCGTATCGAGAGTCGTACGCCCCCTGGAGCTTATCTTCTCTCGGGCATGCTTAGACCAGGAGCGCATGGCCGGATACGCCCAGACGTACTCCGCCGGTGTCGCCACATCGTGACGATGGAAAAACTCCAACGCCCATACTGCGAAAGGTAAAAATCAAATCAATCCGGTCTGCAAAGGAAAAGTGTGTGCTCAAAAAAAAAGAGAAGGAGGGGAAAGCAAAAGGAGAGCTTATACCTCCAGGGCAAACTCAAAGCGGTACAAGGAGCTCACGGCCTTCCATTTGTACCTATCAAGAGCAAAATAAAGCTCTGCCCGGCCCGGCCTCTCCCGGAGACGTCTCCGACCATCTCCATGTCCTCCAAGGACCTCGGCAAGGCAAAAGGCTGCCGTCCCTCGGCATGCCCAAAGAGGGTGCTCGAAAAAGCAAACCACAAGAAGGCCACAGCAATCGATCGGCGCCTATCCTCTCCTCCCGGCCTCGTAACTCACAATGGTCTCCACAATCTTCCCGTAGACCACCGCATACTCCATCCCCATCCCCTTTTTGGGAATAGGGAAAATCCCGAAGAGCACTGCGGATCGGCATCGGCTGTAGCCGTCCCGCCACTCAATCTTTGCGTCCATTGAAGGACAAACCCGTGATCGCGGCATAGTCGGAAGGCGTAACCGTAGCCTCACCCCAAAAGAAGTGAAACGTGTGGGTCGCATCCCACCGGTCTTTGCGCTAAAGCGAACATCGAGGCCCTTGCTCTTAGGGAACTTGACCAGTCTCCTCAAGCACTCAACAAACTCCCAAAGCCCGGTCTCAACAACAATCTGTCTCGGACTCGGCAAAGCTCCTCGGCCCGCATTCGGAAGCCGGTCCCACAAGTCAACTACAGACTCCACCGATCCTCGAGTCTTCATCTTGTTCAGTTGCTCCGTAACGTAGTTGTTTCCACCCTGCGATAAAAAAAAAAAAGAGAAAATGTCAAAAAAAAAATTTACATTTGCATTTGCACAAAAAAAAAAACAAAGCATACATATGCATCATGAAATTTCAAAGAAAATTCGACAGCATAACAGCATACAATGAGCATAGCCCCATTTTTCTCGCACAAGAAGACAGTTTTCAGCAAATCCCAATGCATTCATCAAAAAAAAAAAAAAAGATGCATTCCTACGGAAGTAAAAAACTCCGTCCCATTTTCAAAAAAAAAAAAGTTCCTATGCATGCACGCATATCGTTCATCATCTCAAAAAAAAAAAATCCTACATCTTACGGAAGTAAAAACTCCGTCCCATTTTCATAAAATAACATGCATACATAACATGCATTCAATCAACGGGAGGAAAAATCCGTCCCACTTTTCAAAAAAAAAAATCAATCAAAAATCATACATTCATATCATCATCTCATGTTGGCAAAATGCCAATTCTTTTCTCAAGCAAAATGCACATTTTGGAACACCAACAAATTCATTGCAACATGCAAAGCATCAAAATCAAGATTCAAAGCCAAGAACATCAATCGTTCTAATTTTCAAAAAAAAAAAAATTCAAAAATCACCAAGCAAGAAATCAACAAAGGGAATGAAAAGATTCGAAGTATACCGTTCGGAGACTCGGATCAGAAGCCCAATGTTGCCAAGCATCGGGGTAGGGCTCCTCCGCAATCGATTGCGAAAGAGTATAGTGCCTCCTCATCCGGACGAGCTCCAATCGTCTCTCCGCTACCGGGCCACGTCCTTGGCCTTGAAAAGCACCTTCCCCGTGTTCCATTGCTCGAAAAATCAAAGAAAATGAAGGATTTTCGAAGCTTTCTTGGCCAAAAATGGTGAAATCCTCGGTTCTCTCTCTCTCTCTCTCTCTCGTAAATGCAGAGAATTTCAAAAAACTGAATGGGGAAGGAGAAGGGCGTTGGCCCTCATTAATATCCCCTGACTTTCAAGTCCTCTCCGCGCGGATAGGATTGTCAGGGTCAAAATGACCCTTTTTCCCTTTAAAAATCTGGGACTCTGCAGTTTAGTCCCCAACTTGACAGAGTTAACCAAAGTTAACCAAAGTCAGCCCCTTGTCAAGAAAATCATTCCCCGACAGTCAAACGTAAGACCGATCTCCCCGAGAAAGATAACGAGATCCCGTATCTTTCATCAATTTCCTCAACGGCAGTCAAACGTAAGACCGATCTCCCCGAGAAAGATAACGGAATCCCGTATCTTTCATCAAAATCATCAAACGGCAGTCAAACGTAAGACCGATTTCCCCGAGAAAGATAACGAGATCCCGTATCTTTCATCAAAATTACCCCCGGCAGTCAAACGTAAGACCGATTTCCCCGAGAAAGATAACGAGATCCCGTATCTTTCATCAAAATCATCAAACGGCAGTCAAACGTAAGACCGATTTCCCCGAGAAAGATAACGAGATCCCGTATCTTTCATCAAAATCATCGACGGCAGTCAAACGTAAGTCCGATCTCCCCGAGAAAGATAACGAGATCCCGTATCTTTCATCAAAGTCATCAACGGCAGTCAAACGTAAGACCGATTTCCCCGAGAAAGATAACGAAATCCCGTTTCTTTCATCAAAATCATTCCCCGGCAGTAAAACGTAAGACCGATCTCTCCGACGAATACGTCTGATTTTCCCCAGCAAAGGCTAACAAAATCCCCAGCAAAGTTAACGAAATCCCAAAAGCCAACGGAATCTCGAGAAGAACTCGAACTACGAAAGAGCTTGATTCCCACTAGGGATACGTAGGTAGCCTGTCATTAGGTCCAGCCCCTCGACCAAAACGGTCACCCTCTCCTTCGGCAGCAGACAAAGTCCACCAAAAGGGCATTTCACATCAAGGTTCAAGGCACCTAAAAAGCCATCATCATCCAGGTTTGAGGCACCTAAAACGCCATCATCAAGGTCCAAGGCACCTAAAAAGCCATCATCATCCAGGTTTGAGGCACCTAAAACGCCATCATCAAGGTTCGAGGCACCTAAAACACCATCATCAAGGTTTGAGGCACCTAAGACGCTATCACTAGGAAAGCGATAAATCGCAATCATCCCCAGCAGAGCGGATAGCCGTCAGACCGAAAATGTTCATTCCTATCCCCAGCAGAACGGATAGCCATCAGACCAAAAATGGTCATCTCTTATCTCAGTGAGAGTTTCTCTCCAGCAACCAACTGCAGAACTCGCTCATGAGGTTCGAGGCACCTAAAACGCCATCATCTCCAGGGTCAAAGACCCGAACTACGGCCGGCTTGATTCCCATTCGGGATACGTAGGTAGCCTATCGCTAGGTTCAGCCACCCGATCACTCGA
This sequence comes from Adenophora triphylla var. japonica, assembly GCA_022495995.1. Taxonomy (NCBI): domain Eukaryota; kingdom Viridiplantae; phylum Streptophyta; class Magnoliopsida; order Asterales; family Campanulaceae; genus Adenophora; species Adenophora triphylla. The sequence goes on along the minus strand of JAFEMH010006656.1, from coordinate 21,928 downwards.
TCATCCTGCCAAATATGGAGCCTTACTCTTATCGACGACCCCGCTTCCTTCGAAAGCGCCGTCGCCGAAGGGCTACTGTAAGTGCTCCAATTTGAGCTTGTTAGAATTTTTGTTAGAAAATTAACGAAAGTTATAACATTTCTAACAATTCTTAACAATCCTAACATTTCTAACAAAGTGAGGGCAAAATGGGCATTGCTATTTAAAGATAAACCTTCAAAGGAATCTTAAAAAGCAAAAGATTTAAGAAAATCCCGAAACAGCAAGTTGAAAAACATTTTCTGCTGATGTTTTTGAATTTTATTCCTTGTGTCCAAAGCCTGGAGCTGCATTTAATGAACAGTGCACGCCACCAATCCCATCCGCGCGGACATCTTTGTAAAATTCAGAGGGCTATAAATTGAGCCCTCCAGTCACAAAAATAGGGAGCCACAACACAATTTGCACTGAACCTCTGGCGAAATATAGAGAGAAAACAGTGAGAATTCACTTGAATTATCACCATTTTCTCTTGAATCTTTCCCAACTCACACTCACTCTCAAATTCAAACCCTAAACACATTCAAGCCTTGAACCCATTCAAACACAAACTCAAGGAAGATAGGTATAACCTCCCTCTTCTTACCCTAAATCTCTCATCCATGCATGCATCTTCAAACTACAAAATGTAGTTCATTCTTCTTCTTGTCTTAAGATCCAAGAAGATCACCATGGAAGTCCATCTCCATGGATGATCTTCTACAAGGATCAACATTTTCTTTAATGTGTTCTTGTTTTCTTGCAAATGCATTTTCAAAACCCTAAAAACCATTTTCAAGCATCAAATCTCATTTTCAAAGGATAAAATTCCCCTTCCCAAGCAAATGAAGTGCTTAGTCCTAATGTACCCCAAGGATGGTTTGGTATAGTTGATTCACCACTAAAATGTCAAGTGATCACTAACCAAAACCTAGGGAAATGGGGACAAGCAGGATGCAAAACCCCCTTTAAAATCATATTTTCTTTCTTGAGAAGTTGCTGTCCAGTAGCAATTTCCTCAGACCTCAGTCCATGGTCTAATTTTTTGGACACAGATAAATGTGGAATTTGGTGTTGACTACAAAACACTTTTTGTAGCCAACATCTAGATATTTCCATGCATATTTTTACTTTATTTTTTGGGTGAGTAAAACTCCTCTTTTCAAATTTTCTTTCAGAGGCTAGTTCATCAGCTTCTGGGAGTCCAGATCTCATATCTGAGGTTTCCAGAAGGCTTTGAACCCTCAAATCTTCTCCAAAATGGAAAATTCCTTCGTACAAATCTTATTCAAGGTGTCTGGAACAACTTTCATTCTCTGAGTTTATCCAGATTATGAAGTTTTAAGACCCTTGAATCCATTTCAAAATCAAAGGTCCACTGCCTTTTTCATTCTGGCAGAAGTGGCTCTCAACTTCAAAAGGTCTTTTGAGTACCAAATCTCAATCCAAAAATCTTCCAAAAAAATCATGGGATCAGTTTAAAGTCTTAAAAAGATATCCCAATTCTTACTTTTTTGAGTTTCAAATTATTTTGGCCAAAACACACACACACACACACACACAAATGATTTTCAGCTTGGAAGACTCGTTTACGAGGCATTCAGGTGCACACTAACGTCCTTCCCGGCGTGTAACATGACCTCCGAACCCAAATTTCTGATCTCGGGCTTTTTTCAAAGTTTTGGCCCTTAAAACAAAAATGGCGTGGCGACTCCGTTCTTTTTCCCGGGTTTTATTTGGTTTTTTTCAAAGAAACGCGAAAAATCGAATTTTTTCCCACGAAATGGCGACACATCATCACACTACTCCCGTCACTTAATACCACCAGCACACCGCTGGACCATCTCAAACAGATGCTAATATCCTTCAATACCCTCCCGGGTTCATCCCGTTTCCTATACACGAGTCCCAAAACACCGGGGACAAACCCCGATAAAGTTCAGAAAAGGCCCCCATATATCCACATATATCAAGCCTTCCACCTCCAATCACTACCTCTCACGTGGTAGCACCCGGCGCCGAGCCTCAAAGTCCACCACTGGACCCAACCTAAGCCTGGATGGTCGAACAGATGAAAGACCTGAAAGCCACTATGAGCAACTCAAAGCAGGAAACGCTCAAGTCCACAGATCCGGGAATGGTCACGCCTCTCCCTGCCAAGTTCAGAATGCCGGAGATGGACCGATTCGACGGAACCGGATGTCCTCAAACGCACGTCGACACCTACGTTCTCGGCATGAGAGCGAAAGGAGCAACCCTCCAGCAAATGACCGACCACTTCCAGCATACGCTCAAAAGTTCAGCGTTACGATGGTTTCTAAGGGTCAAGCCTGCGGATCGCCACACCTGGGATCAGATCAGTAACATCTTCCTGGAACGGTACAGATCCAACTTAGAGTGGGAAACAAGTCGTGAGGACTTAATCACCACCACTACAAGAAAACTGACAGATACCGACGGAAATTAGTGACGAAAATAAATCCGTCACTAATACCGACGGATTAGCGACGAAATAGCAACGACCTGGGGTGAAAAACAAAAAACGAAATTAGGACGAGATTACCGACGGATTTAGTGACGGATATGCCGACGGATTCCATTTCGTCTCTAATCCGTCACCATTTTGGCGCCAAAAATTTGCGCACTTTTTTATCGACGAATTTGTGATGGAATGGCGACGGATATTTTTACTGACGGATTTGATTCGTTGCTAAATTATTTAAAACAAATATTAAACTTATATTTTAGGTTAGCGACGGATTAGTGACGGATTTAATTACCAACGGATTAAAATCCGTCGGTAAATTAATTACATATTATTACCGACGGATTTGAGTCGTTGCTAAATTATTTAAAATAAACATTAAATTTATATTTTAGGTTAGTGACGGATTAGTGACGGAATTAATTACCGACGGATTAAAATTCGTCGGTAAATTATTTAAAATAATTATTAAATTTATATTTTAGGTTAGCGATGGATTAGTGACGGATTAGATTACCGACGGATTAAAATCCGTCGGTAAATCAATTACATATTATTACCGACGAATTTGAGTCGTTGCTAAATTATTTAAAATAATTATTAAATTTATATTTTAGGTTAGCGACGGATTAGTGACGGATTTGATTACCGACGGATTAAAATTCGTCGGTAAATCAATTACATATTATTACTGACGAATTTGAGTCGTTGCTAAATTATTTAAAATAATTATTAAATTTATATTTTAGGTTAGCGACGGATTAGTGACGGATTTAATTACCGACGGATTATAATCCGTCGGTAAATTAATTACATATTATTACCGACGGATTTCAGTCGTTGCTAAATTATTCAAATTATAATTATTAAATTTATATTTTAGGTTAGCGACGGATTAGTGACGGATTTTTTATATAAAAAAAGTTAAGAATTTTTAAAGAAATAAAAGTATATAATAGAAGAGGGACGGACAATAACATATAAACTTATTTAAGATGTTGGTTAGTAGTGGATTTTTTTACAAATAAAAAAACTATACATTTATAAATAAAAATTAAATAATTTTATCCTCCCTTATTTCTTTATTATACTTTCATTTGTTTAATTTTTTTCTAACTTTTTAATATAATTTTTTGAAAAAAAACTTCAATACTAAAAAATATCCAAAATATTTATTTATATTCATAAAAAATAAAAAAAAACTATACATTTATAAATAAAAATTAAAGATTTTTATCCGTCCCTGATTTCTTTCTTATACTTTCATTTGTTTATATTTTTTCTAATTTTTTATATAACTTTTTGAAAAAAACTACAATACTAAAAAATGTCCAAAATATTTATTTATATTCATAAAAAAAAAAAAAAAACTATAGGGTATAGGGCATAGGGTATAGGGTATACCCTATAGGGTACAGGGTATACCCTATAGGGCATAGGGTACATGGTATACCCTATAGGGTACAGGGTATACCCTATAGGGTACAGGGTATACACTATAGGGCATAGGGTATACCCTATAGGGTATAGGGCATAGGGTATAAGGTACACCCTATAGGGTACAGGATATATTCTATAGGGCATAGGGTATAGGGTATACCCTATACCCTATAGGGCATATGGTATACCATAAAGGGCATAGGGTATAGGACATAGGGTATACCCTATAGGGTACATGGTATAGGGTATAGGGTATACCCTATACCCTTTGCCCTATACCCTATAGGGTATACCCTATGCCCTATAGGGTGTTCCCTATAGGGTATAGGGTATACCCTATAGGGTATAGGGTATACCCTATAGGGTACAGGGTATACCCTATAGGATATAGGGTATAGGGTATACCCTATACCCTATAGGACATAGGGTATAGGGCATAGGGTATACCCTATAGGGTATAGGGCATAGGGTATATGGTATACCCTATAGGGTACATGGTATAGGGTATAGGGTATACCCTATAGGGTATAGGGTATACCCTATAGGGCATAGGGGTATAGGGTGTACCCTATACCCTTTGCCCTATACCCTATAGGGTATACCCTATAGGGTATACCCTATAGGGTATACCCTATACCCTATAGGGTATACCCTATATTGTATACCCTATAGGGTATACACTATAGGGTATAGAGTATAGGGTATACCCTATAGGGCATAGGGTATACCCTATAGGGTATACCTTATATCCTATAGGGTATAGGGTATACCCTATATGGTATAGTGTATACACTATAGGGTATAGAGTATAGGGTATACCCTATAGGGCATAGGATATACCCTATGGGTATATCCTATAGGGTATATCATAGGGTATACCCTATAGGGTACAGGGTATACCCTATAGGGCATAGGGTATAGGGTATACCCTATACCCTATAGGGCATAGGGTATATCCTATAGGGCATAGGGTATATCCTATAGGGTATAGGGCATAGGGTACACCCTATACCCTATACCCTATAGGGTATACCCTATGCCCTATAGGATATACCCTATGCCCTATAGGGTATATCTTGTACCCTATAGGGTATACCCTATACACCATAGGGTATACCCTATACCCTATGCCCTCTACCCTATAGGGTATACCCTATGCCCTATAGGGTATATCCTATAGTGTATAGGACATAGGGGTATAGGGTATACCCTATAGGGCATAGGGTATACCCTATAGGGTATATGGTATAGGATATACCCTATATGGTACATGGTATAGGGTATACCCTATAGGGTATAGGGGTATAGGGTATACCCTACAGGGCATAGGGGTATATGGTATACCCTATACCTTATACCCTATACCCTATACCCTATAGGGTATATCCTATAGGGCATAGGGTATAGGGTATGCCCTATATGATATACCCTATACTAGGGGTGTAAATGGTTCGGTTTAGCTCGGTTTGGACAAATTTAGGAGCCAAACCGCTAGTATCGGTTTGGAAAAATTCCAAGCAGAAATTTCAGCTAAAAAATCGAATCGAGCTGAGCTAAATCGGTTTAGCTCGGTTTAGCTCGGTTTGAACCGCGGTTTGAATCAACCAAACAAATTTACAACAAAAAAAGAATATGTGCCACAAAAAATTAAAGACGAAAATTAGGATAAAAAATCAAAACTAGCTAAGTACTGATCAGACCGCTTAGCAGAAGTAGGGAGTTCATATAATTATACGTTAAATTAATTCTCGACACCATCTACAAAATCATACGTTTATACCACTATTTACTGTGATGTACTTTTTGGATTATAAATTCTCAGCCCACGGTGTGTTAGGGTTTTGAAGATCTCATTTGCTTTCAAAAATGTAAACTTTGGTTGAAAAGGACATATTTATCTATTTTCATAAACAGTATGATTAAAATAATAGGAAAGTTGTGGCCTACGTTAGCAGACTTGTGTTGCAGGGCCCTCTCGGTTGTTTTCAAGTGAAAAACCTGTTGGGATTTTGATCAAAAGCTTAGATTGAAAACTACTATGCAAAAGCGTAGGGATTTTGATCAAAAGCTTAGATTGAAAACTCTATGCAAAAACAAAGTTCTCTGAGGTAGCACTAATGAAAGAGGATATAGGCTACTAACGGTTTGGATTATAAATTCATAGCTTGGTTTCGTAGGTCAGTCTCGTAGCTCGGTCTCGTAGCTCGATTTCGTAACTCGATTTCGTAGCTCGGTCTCGTAGCTCGGTTTGAAAGCTAAATGGTTTAGCTCGGCTCGGTTCGGCTCGGCTCGGCACCCTCAAACCGCAAGCTAAACCGAACCGCTCGGTTTGGCATTTTTTCAAACCGAGCTAAACCACTCAAATAAAAAAACCGAGCTAAACCCCACGGTTTAGCTCGGCTCGGTCTCAAACCGCGGTTTGAGCTAAACCGCTTACACCCCTACCCTATTCCTTATGCCCTATGCCCTATAGTGTATACCCTATCAATTATTACTTATGTATATTAATATTTTTAAGAAGTTTAAATTATTAAATTAATGAGTATTATTATTAATTAATAACATTATTATTAATTATATAATAATAATTATTAATATATTCACTTATTTAATTGAATAATTAACAATAGCATCATTATTAGTATTATTATTAAGTATTATTACTAATAATTTTTAAAGAAATAAATTATATAATATAAAAACATTTACTTTTTTGATATTATGTATTATTACTAGTTATTATTATATATTATTATTAATTAAATAATAATAATTGTTAATATATTCAATTATTTAATTGAATAATTAACAATAGCATCATTATTAGTATTATTATTAAGTATTATTACTAATAATTTTTAAAGAAATAAAAGTATATAATAAAAAAACATTTACTTTTTTGATATTATGTATTATTACTAGTTATTATTAATATTATTATTAAGTATTATTATTAATTATATAATAATAATTATTAATATATTCAATTATTTAATTGAATAAATAACAATAGCATCATTATTAGTATTATTATTAAGTATTATTACTAATAATTTTTAAAGAAATAAAAGTATATAATATAAAAACATTTTCTTTTTTGACATTATCTATTATTACTAGTTATTATTAATATTATTATTAAGTATTATTATTAATTATATAATAATAATTATATATTCAATTATTTAATTGTATAATTAACAATTGCATCATTATTAGTATTATTATTAAGTATTATTACTAATAATTTTTTAAAAAATAAAAGTATATAATATATAAACATTTACTTTTTTGATATTATGTATTATTACTAGTTATTATTAATATTATTATTAAGTATTATTATTAATTATATAATAATAATTATATATTCAATTATTTAATTGAATAATTAACAATAGCATCATTATTAGTATTATTATTAATTATATAATAATAATTATATATTCACATGAAACACATATATTCACATAAATCACTAGTCAATCTAAATCTTAAACATTAAATACATCACAAACAATTAAATTCAAGGGTCCAAATTTCATTTAATAAAGCACAACACATTTTTATTTGATTGGCTTACAAATATTCACTTGGATTGAGCCCCCAACACAATCTAAACAATTAACTCATATACATCTAATGATCCAAAATCATCCCAACGAAACCCTCACATTTTCTTTCATCCTTCCTTAATTACTAACTCTAAATGTTGAAAGCCCAATCTCTCTCTCTCTCTCTAAAAATCACGTTCTCTCTCCCCACTTCCCAATCTCCATCTACCGCCCCCTCCCATCTCGTAACCACCACCCAACCACCCATCTCGTCTCCGGCGACGGCGATGGCCACGACTCTGACGTCACCAACCCCTGGATCCGCCGTTCTCCTCCAACGTCTTCTTCTCTCTCTCCCCAATGCCATTTTCTTCTCTCTCTCTCTCCCCCAACGTCGTCTTCTTCTCTCCCCTTCATCTTCTCCGGCGAGGGCTACCGGCTTGAGCAGGCACAAGTTCCAAAATCTTCGTGTCTACCCTCTTTCCCCTCTGCGTCTTCTTCGCCGTCTTCTTCGTCGGAATCTGGAAATTAAAGCCGATCTGAAACGCTGCTATCCTCAACGTCTTCTTCGCCGGAATCTGGAAATCAATGCCGATCTGAAACGCTGCTATCCTCAACGTCTTCTTCGCCGGAATCTGGAAATTGATTTGTGTTGGTTGTGGATGGTGGTGGAGCAAATTGAAATTTTGAAAAATGTAAGGATTGATTTGAATATAAAATTAGTTAAGTGACTGATTTGAGAATAAAAAACGTTAAGGGACTGATTTGAGAATAAAAAAAGTTGTGGGATTGATTTGAGAATAAAAAAAGTTGAGGGATTGATTTGAGAATATAAAACGTTGAGGGATTGATTTGAGAATAAATATATATGTATATTTTAAAATATATATATATATATATATATATATATATATATATATATATATAATTTTTTTACTAAAAATATCAAATTAGCGATGGAAATATCCGTCGGTAATTTGATATATCAAAAATAAAAAATATTGAAAAAAGAAAATTTAAAAAAATTAATAAAATTGGGAAAATTTGGAATAAATTTTAGTTACGGAAATTTCCGTCGTTAAATCCGTTGTTATTAATGTCGCCAGAATGATCTGTCGATAATTCGTCACTAAAATGGTCCAAAAAAAAAATGACCATTTAAATAGTGACGGAATGATCCGTCGATAATCCATCACTAAAATGGTCCAAAAAAATAAAATGATCATTTAAATAACGACGGAATAATCCGTCGATAATCCGTCACGAAAATGGTCCAAAAAATAAAACGACCGTTTAAATAGCGAAGTAATTTTCCGTCGCTAATCCGTCGGCATAATGCTTTAAATTGGTTGTTTATTTTACCAAATTATCGACGGATTTTAAAACGTTAGTGACGAAAATTTCCGTCGCTAAATCTGATTGAGAACCGTCGGTAATCCGTCAAAAAATTTAGTGACGCACGTTTAACATCAGATTTTTTATGTCTAAAATCCGTCACTAAATTGATTTAGTGACGGATTTTTGGCATTTAGTGACGGATTTTTCCGTCGGTAACTGCCGTTTTTCTTGTAGTGCACTGAGCAGAAAGCGGATGAAAGCGTCGGGGAATTCTACAAAAGGTGGAGTTGGAAACTCTCCGAAATCATGGAGCCACTCTCCAAGGATGAACAGATGCGGATCTTCAAGTCCTGCTTAAGACCGTCCATCAGAACTCTTATCAGTCATCATTTCTTCCCAGATCTCACGGGCCGGGGGTCAATCTTAGGCTCACGGTTCGAGAAGGATCTCAAGGAGAAGTTGGCTCTTGCACGGGCATACGAATCTGCGTCAGCAGTTGCATTAAATCCCGCACCGGCCCCCGGCAAAGGGAAAGATACGTCTGTCAACTACATCCATCAGGGACAGCAGTCGGGCAACAGAAACTCAGTCCCACAAAGCAACAATTCCACTCAAAAGTAGCCTGCCGTACACTTCGACAAGTTTGACATGCCGCTAAGCAAGATGCTGGAAGGGTTAATCAAGGAAGGTCTCCTTAAACCCGTTGCAAATTACAAACCCAAGAATCCCGTAGTCAATGCTGACAAGAGCAATCTTGCGCCTTCCATCGATATCACGGCCATACCTGAAACAAGCTGCGTGGGGTTACGATACGAAATCCAGAACTTGATAGAGGAAGGAAAATTGGAGCGTCCCCGTGGATCCAATACAGTCAGAAATCCTTTCCCGAACAACAACAGTGTGAATTCCATTGAATGGGTGCCCAAGAAGATTGCCGCAGAGCCAGTCCCTCCGCCTCTTCCAGCCGGGTCCTCATCAAATGTCCACATCAGCCACGATGTTTGTAACTACTCTGCCTGCCCGGAGTACGAGTCCCAAGACATGGTCCGGAGCGATCCTCCGAAAAAACAGAAGAAGAAGTCCTCTCAACAGAAACTGAGAGAAAGATACGAAGCTGGAGACACTAGTGTGGGTACACTCGGAGAGCCATCTGGGAGGTTCGACTACTACGTACTCTACTCAAGCCAGTCCTCCCTTCCTCCAGGCCATGCAGCTTTAGAGCAAGCAGGGGTGGGAAAGCCGAAAAGTCCTGCTGACAACAGAGTTCAGACCTTGGGACACCGGAATGCATCAGATCTTGGTAATCTTACTGCTAGTCAGAAGCCTAACCCCGCGGGATCGGCCAAGATTCAATTTGTCCAGCTTCAGGGCACGGACCGACAAAGGAAGATCAAAGTCAGCTTGGCACTCGCACTCGCTCGACGTGCTAACTAAGGGCGGCAACCGCCATGGCGGCCTCAACACAATCCCGAGGCTCGGCCAAGGCTTTACCTCGCAAGAGGAAAACGGAAACGGATGGCTTGATGACTCTCCTTCTCCGGATAGAGACCAAATCTACGATTCCGACGGTATGGCGGTATGATCACTTTACGTGACGAAGACACAAGAGATACCTCGGGAGCACAATGAAGCTCTGTACATCACTCTCAAGCTCAACACCATATCACTCCCCGGAGTATTGGTAGACAACGGGTCAGTCGTTAACGTTCTCCCCCTCAGCATGATGCAAGCCCTCCGCATCAATGAGAGCCACCTGATTCCATCAACCCGAACTATCAAGGCCTACGACAGCACATCTCGTCCCATCCTGGGGACGGTGACTCTGGAGCTCTGGTTCGAAACCTAAATGGTATCAGCAAAATTCCACGTGATGGACATTCCATCCGAATTCACAGCTCTGTTGGGACGCCCTTGGCTACATCACATGAAAGCCATAGCCTCCACTCTCCATCAATGTGTCAAGTTCATTAACCGGAAGGGAGACCTCAAAGTCATCAGAGGGGACAATTTCCTCATAGGGAATGAAGCCGAGACAGCGGCCAAGCGTGCCCGCAGCCAGGCACCGGGGCTACCTCCTTCAAATCAACCAAGGGACTATCGTGGCAAATCTCATCAGAATCCCTCAGAGTCCGGAGATGCTAACTATGTCAACGTACTCGAGCAGGCAGACCCTGAAGTAGTCCGATACATCAAGTTCAACTTTCGTTTCCAACATTTGGAGGCCGACTGGAAAGAAACACTGAGCATCACCATGATGTGGGCACATTAACCCCCTGTCTCCAATCGGAGATTCGTCAGCATTCTTCAAGCAAACTCTCTGGCCTCGCCAGGCGAAGAGATTTTCGTGATAAAGGTCAACAAGCACCGTCATACTCGTCTTGAATGTATGGACATCGTATGGGATGTCCTCCACGAGGAACTACCCGCTGAGCCCCTTTTCTCCAGCGAAGGGCATGATGTTTTCCTAGCAGCTCCAGCAGCGCAGCAGGACGCGAGGCGTCCTTACATTTGGGTTGAGCCGTCAGACGGCGACGAATCAGGACTCTCCGGAGTCGAGGATGCGGCAGACCCGTGGGCAGATCCCTATATTCATATGCTCAGTTTCGAGGACGGCACCCGTTCCGATCAAGTCACCTATGACCAGGGCTCCAACACCATGGAAATTGTCAAGCTCAACGTCCAGTACAGGGAAGCTATCAGAGCAATTGGAAGCAAGCGGTTGACACGATAAAGAAACCTACGATCAAGTGGCGACGACGACTTCGTCAACATCATCTATTCGAGATATCTGATGATACCAAGGATCCGGTCCTTATTATCGATTACGCAATGCCAAAGATTACCCTCGGCATTGCTGCTGCTCATGGTAAATGAGGCCCTGGCCAATCGAGCTCAGAGCATCATCACCTCCGACTATCGGCCCAGTGTAATCGGCCCCGTGCGTCGGTCGAAGCTTAAAGCCACAAGCGCCGCCAAGGCAACATCGAAGGAGACAAAGCTCCTCACCTGCTACAAATCAGATCAACCTCGGGAATGCTTCCGGCAGCCACCCCGAAAACATCTGTAAGGGTCTTCCTCGTAAGACAGAGTCAGCTTCCGACGCTGGAAATGACCACCTCAGCATCAACATGCTCCAAGTCAATCCTGCTCCCATTCGTCACGGCCACGGATTCAGACATCCCGCCAGCAAACTGCTAGCCTTGATAGACTTGGTGATCGAACGGGATCACGAGACTATCAACATCGCAGAATTCAACACCCCCGTGGGTTCAATCAAGCAGATATGGGCGAACTTCTTGGTAACCGAGATCAAGGAAGGCCGCATGGAATGTCCCAGCCCGACTTCCTTCGTCAACATAATCCAAGTGTTTCCGCCATTCGGAGATTTGGATGTGATCACAGTTCTAGACACTAGCCAGACGGCGCGCACCTACGGAGACTGTTTAGCTCTCGCAAGGAAGGCCCTCATGGAACTAGCCGCTCAAGAGAACCGTCTCTGGGACGAAAACCAAGCTCAAAAGACCCACATGGACCAAGCCCTTAAAGTGTCACAAGCAGCTTCAGACAGAAAGCTAGAGGCCACTCTAGACCAGTTCGACCTCAAGGGTTCTCTGTGAAAGCGACGGCGAAGACGATGAAACCATTCTCTTCCAAGCCGGGCATGAAGTCAACAAAACCGGAATCCCAAGGGTCCTGGGAGGATGGAAACAGATCATTTCCGCACTTAAACTGAAAGGCCAACTGAGAAAGGAAGGTCTATTCAAAAGGAATAGAAAGATAGAAATACATCTCCAACAACTGCTCAAGGAGATTCCACAGTCTTCGGCATTCGTTTACAGAAACGATCAACTGGGACAACAACCAGTTACATGGGCAGACGTTCGGGAAGCTGTGTACTCACCTTCCGACATACCCGCCACTCAGATAAAGAGGAAGGGAAAGCTCTCCCCGATGGAAGTTTACCGAGACTGCCGCACGCAGTTCAAGGAAGCACTGGCTATTCTCACATGGGAAGAAACGCAGGCACTAACTCTCGACGCAGGCTCTGCTGCAAGAAAGTTAATCTGGGCCAAGAGTGGAGGAAAACTAGCAAACCACGAGTATCGCCAGACCCAACTCCAAAATGCCCTGAGTATGCTCAGCAAGAAGGAAAGGAGCGCGGTATAACGTGAAGAGATAAAGGAGACTGTTCGCTTGAACCAAGAACTCTCCAACCTCCCCCGGAGGATCAACAATGCACAGTTATGTTCTGGCAACCACTGTTGTGCACTGACATTCGAACAGCTGCGCCAATCCATAAACTACCTTCCCACGGGGGAACCCAAGTCGGTATCCTGGGACAGAATCCGTAAAGCTGCCGAAGCCCCAGGAAATTCATCTACAATCAATGAATTGAGGGAAGACATGTGGCCCTATGCTACGAGGAATCCTCCTCTAACTATGGCTCAACTTAGAGCGGCCTGCTCAGAAGGAGCCAAGCCTGACGTCAGTGTCCTAACCCGATCGGGTCAAATCCATACATTACCACCTAAGGCCACCAAAAAGCCGACGGAGCCAGAACTGCAACCCGGCCAGCCCGAAGACGCAAGTTCCCTGAAAGAGGACCCGATCCTCACTCAGCTCAAGCAGACCCAGGCGAACATTTCCCTTTGGTCCCTGCTCACATCTTCGTATCCTCACAAGCTCAAGCTAGAGGAAAGTCGGCCCATACCATGGTCCCAGTGGGCCTTGACCCCGGATGAAGTCATTCAGATGATCGGCAACATCCACTACGGCAACATTATCACCTTTACGGATTTGGACCTTCCAAAATTTGGGGCTGATCACAATGAGCCGCTCTACATCACAGTCCAGTTGGACGAGCGTCGCCTTCCTCGCATGTTGGTAGACGGAGGTTCCGGAATGAATGTCTTGCCCGCCAAGATGATGGACCTACTTGACATCAAGCCTACAGATCTGAAGCCTTCAGTCCACACTGTCAAGGCCCATGATTCTACTTCCCGTACAGTTCTCGGGGTTGCTACTCTTAATATCTGGTTCGGCAAGCGGGTGATCCCCATCGAATTCCAAGTGTTGGACATTCCAATCACTTTCCACGGCCATCTGGGGCATCACAGGCTGCATCAAATCAATGGCGTCGCATCCACCCTTCACCAATGCCTCAAGTTCATGCAAGGCAACGAGCTAACCACGATCTACGACGGCAGGCGTCACCAGCAGGGGACCCGGCACCAACGACATTTCGGTGTTAGAAATCAAGCATAATGACGACATGGCATTAAGCTGGATTTACTGCGGAGACCTCGAAGATCCAAATATGCAACGTGGACCTTCCACTTTATCTCACGACAAAGATTCCTCCCGCCATGAAGATGATGAAACTCATAAACTTCATCCCGGGGCAGGGGCTCGGCAAAGGTTACAAGGCCAACACCAAGTCATCGAAGTCGAGGACCACACCACGGTCCGGGGGCTTGGTTACGATGTCAGCACCGGGCGACATCGGGGAAGACAAAGGCTCGCCCGCAGCGCGGCCGCAAAGGGGAACCTCAGGCGGCACACCCAACATCGACCTTACAATTTCGACCTCGCTCATTACTTCACCGAGGAAGCCGAAGCAACAAGGCGAGGGGCCGAAGGGAATCGACGGCGAAGCGGGCGGGGACCGGCGGCGGGCGGAACCGGCGGCGGGCGGGGGCCAGAGCGGCGGCGGAAGCGATAAAGATGAGAAAGAAGTAGGGATAGTCGGCAGAGACTACGAAAGGATGGAAAAGCTAGCACGGGACCTCGAGCATTTCGGAGGACTCAAGGCTAATCAGATAAGGGGAGCGTTCCTCGACATTACAACTCTACCTAGACCAGCTGCCACCACGAGTCCGGCCACGAGTACACATTCAAGGGAATCCCGAGACTTGGAGGGCGGCTCGGGGCGCTCTCCATGGGAAACGGTAGCTGTTGGATCGGCCGTAGAGGCCACATTCGAGACGGTAACTCCAAAGCGAAGGAACCGGGAATTCATAGAAGACGCTCTCGGTGGACCGGCTCTACAAAGTCTTTTTGAAGAAGTCGTGGAGGTGCCAAACACGATTGACCGGGGCTCAGCAGTATGATCACCATGATTGGGACGGCGAGAAGCCAAGCCTCTCGATCCCGAACCCTCATCAAGCATCCGGCAATGCCCTTTGAAGAAGCTGGGTAACTTTCACCGAACCGAGGGCAAGCGAGACGGAAATGGAAGACAAGGCTGGGCTGCACCCACATCTCCTAAACCCGGTCTCGAACCTCTTTTGAGTCGAGTCCTTGTAAAAGTCCGGTCCTCGAGTCGTCAGCGGCCTTACGCCGGAAGGCGCTGATAATGTAGCCAACCA
Organism: Adenophora triphylla var. japonica; assembly: GCA_022495995.1. Classification (NCBI taxonomy): domain Eukaryota; kingdom Viridiplantae; phylum Streptophyta; class Magnoliopsida; order Asterales; family Campanulaceae; genus Adenophora; species Adenophora triphylla. The sequence continues at coordinate 6,725 of JAFEMH010006656.1, read as the reverse complement.
TGTATTCCCGTTCTCGTTTAATGAAAAGTCGACCTTTTAGAGTATCCTCTCATTGCCACTTTAACAGCGATAAGTTAACAAACAACTTAAAAGACGTTAATAACTCAATTGATAAAGAAGCGAGACACATTAAATGAACAATACATTAAGGAAGTTCTAAAGCGTGTAGTTGACCAAGAGGACAATCGGGCCCAAGGCTGTAGAAGAGGTTATGACCAAAGTGAACTGGGGTCGGTGCAAGAGCCTAAAGAGACACAAGTGGGCGGTTTCTTTGCCGATGCGAAAAAGAAGCCACTGATAAGCCTCCTCAGGGAGTATGTTGACGTGTTCGCTGGTCATGCAGGGACATACCCGGGACTCGATCCCTCGATCGTGGAGCACGAAATTCCCTGGATCCCGAATCCAAGCACATCGAACGAAGTTGCGCAAAGATCAAGCCAGAGTGGTCCTTGCAAGTTAAAGAAGAGATTGAGAAAATGCTTCGAGCTGGTTTCATCAGAGTGATTGAGTACCCGACTTGGTTCTCCAACATCGTGACGGTCACCAAGGCCAATGGAAAGGTTAGATGCTGTGTGGATTTTCGGGATCTCAACAAGGCCAGCCCTAAAGATGATTTCCCACTGCCTAACATCGACATGCTAGTCGACACCACGACAAATTTCGAAGTAAAGTCCTTTGTGGATGGGTTATTGGATCTGACCGAGATCAAAATGTCGAGGAGGATCAAGCCAAGACTTGCTTTCACCACTCCGTGGGGGACATGCGCTACACGGTCATGCCGTTCGATCGAAGATTCTTGGGGCTACTTACCCGGCGAGTGCGGCTGACCCTCTTCCATGACATGATTCACAAAGAAATCGAAGTATATGTCGACGACATGATCATCCACTCCGAGATGATCGAGACATGCGGCACATGACAGATGCGAGAAAGTTCTTCAACGAGACTCGAAAGCACTCTATGAGATTGAACCTGCGAAGTGCACCTTCGGCGTCATGCGCGGCAAGGTGCTTGGGGTACATGGTTACGAGAAAAGAGGTATCGAAGCCGATCCCAAGAAAATCAAGGCCATCATCGACATGAAAACACCTCGGACCTAACGAAGTGAAAATTTTTATGGGAAGACTTGATACATTAGTCGCTTCATCAACCGGTTGACATCTCTCTGCGAGCCCATGTTGGCCGATGATGAAGAATGCGACATCAAGCTGGGGCCCAGAGTGCTAGATAGCTTTCGAGAAAATCAAGACCTACTTGGTGAATCCTCCAATTACGTGCCCGCAACATGAAGACAAGCCACTACTCCTGTATCGACGATATGAGACATGTCAATCGGAGCAATGCTGGCACAAGAACAGAAAGATTCCAAGGTTGAGCATGCAATCTACTTTGTAAGCCGGAAGCTTAAAGGAAGTGAACTCAGCTACTCAGCATTAGAAAAAAACTTGTACCGCCTTGGTATGGGTAGTCGGGAAACTGAAACACTACATGCGGTCACATTCGGTGCTCTGGTCTCCAAAATGGACCCCGTCAGATATCTCTTTGACAAGCCATCCCTGTCAATGCGACTAGCCAAGTGGTCATTCTTCTGGATGAGTTCGACATCAAGTACATGGTCGGAAAATCGACAAAGGGCGGAAGTAATGGTAGATCAGTGGCCGACTTCTCAAGCGGTGAACGAAGTGTCACGATCCGCAATTTTCGGACGACGGAATCTTTTCACTCGGCAGGCGCAAACCGGCGGCAACTCTTCTTCGATGGGGCAGCCAACAAGAAGGGAAATGGTATTGGAATTCTCCTTGTCGATCCCAAGGGCGAGCACACTCCCATAGCCATCAAGCTGAATTTTTGAAACAACCAACAATGCGGCGAGAATACGAAGCTTGTGCGGCGGTCTGGAAGCCGCCCTCGAGCGTAACATTTCAGAACTAGAAGTATACGGAGACTTCGGCATTGATCATCAATCAAGTGTCCAACAAATGGAAAACGGTAGATTCGGCCTCCGGAAGTACCACGCGTACATGGAGGAGCTCATTGCTCGGTTCGAGGACATCTCTTTCCACTATTTGCCAAGAGACGGGAACCGCTTCGCGAGGCCACAGCAGCCCTCACCTATCTTGTCGAAATTCCCGATGGGAAATCGGTAAAACCCCTCGAGAATAGGCGGACGGGAAACACCGCCTATTCTTTGTGAGATCGAAATAAAAAAAGAAACGATCGACGAACCACAGTACAATCAAATATACCGGTACCTCCAAAACGGAGAAGCTTCCTTCACAAATGAAGATGGAAAATACAAAGAAGGGATCAAGCCAAAACATGATGGCATTAAAACGCTGGCATCCCATTTCGTCATTACAGGGGTATGTTGTACAAGAAGCGCCACCAAGGGCCACTCCTTCGGTGTGTAAACAAAGAAAAAGACAGCGAGCTAATGAACGAAGTTCCCAACGGAACATGCGGTCCGCACATGAACGCTCGAGCATTGACACAGATCATTCTCCGCATGGGATACTATTGGATATCGATGGAAACAGACTGCATCCAGTCCATTCGAAGCTCCGACAAATGTCAACGGTTCTCCAACCTCAATCACATCCCTCCTCATGAAATCTATTGCATGACTACACCATGGCCTTTCGCCACATGGGGAATCAACGTCATCGGCAAGATCACTCCACCAGAGAGTAATGGTCATGAGTTCATTCTAGTCGCAGTCGACTACTTCACCAAATGGGTAGAAGCCAGATCGTACAAGGTACTGAATTCTAAGAAGGTGGTCGAGTTCATCAAAGAGAACATCATGTGCCGATACGGAGTGCCCAACGAGATCATATCTGACAATGTAACTCACTTCGAGGGAGATTGTGACCAACTGCTGACCGAATTCAGAGTCACACGTCACAAGTTTTCTCCTTAAAGACCACAAACCAATGGTGCAGTAGATGCAGCAAACAAGACTCTCGCCATGATAATCAGAAAGATGACCACCAGAGGTCGGGACTAGCCCGAAAAACTACATCTACCCCTCTAGGGATACAGAACATCAGTCAGAACCGCCACCGGGGAGACTCCGTTTGCGCTTACCTACGGAATGGAAGCAATGTTACCCGTGGAACTGGAAATTCCATCCCTCCGAGTCCTCTTAGAAAACGGGATCAATGAAGTCGAATGGCTACAGAGCCGTCACGACGAACTTGCTCTACTCGACGAGCGCAGATTGAAAGCCATGGAACACACTCGAGCCTACCAGAGCAGAATGGCCCGAGAATTCGATAAGAAAGTCAAGATCCGAGACATCAGAGAAGGCGACTTGGTGCTAAAGGTAAAGCCTCCTACGCAGACCAATCCCCTCGGAAAGTGGGAGCCTACCTGGATAGGACCGTTCGTGGTACAAAGAATCTTCTCGGAGGAGCCATGAGATTAGCGAGATTTGGACGGGAACCCTTTGTTAACCCGTGAACGGAAGCAAGCTCATGAATACTTCGTTTGAGGAAGAGCACGAGTCAACTCTCCTTCCCCATACACTACCCCTCGGTAAAATTAAAGTGCTAAAAGAGTAATACCCAATGGATACATTCCCGCTAATGATCAAGGTAAAAATCAGTCGCACTTCTTTTGTCTTTCTCAAATTCACCTAAAGTGTCGAACTACGGTGACTGAGCCCCTTAGTCCAATTGTAAAAGGGGAACGTGGCGGCCATCATTGGTTCGGTCTCAAAAACAAAAAAAAAATACAATAAGCATCAATTGCTTGTGTTTCGAAAAACTCTTTTCAATTAACCTACAAATTCATTATATTTAAAACAATCTTTGATGAGTTCGAAGCACGGTCGACTCTTGACTCGCTACACGCTAGCAAAACTACAATAAAACATTAATCGGTTAATGTGTATGCCCAATGACAATGGGTGGATACTGCGGACGCAAGGTCAACCTAGTTTCCACGTACTTGGTCCTTCATCCTTCTTCCCCTTCCCTTTCCCACGGCGAGTGTTCTTCACCTTCGCGGGGAATACTCCGGTAGTCCTTCTACCTGGCTCGGTGACCCTTCCCGACGCCTCTGTCAAACTGTAGCATTTGTCCAACGCATCCCTTTCCCTAGCTCTGTCTTGGTTGCCTCGCTTCGAGCCATCATGACCGTGCTTTGATTGGCCTCCCGATCAGCATTGGCCTCATAGTCGGCTATGTCGTTCCCAGTGCGATCCCGGGGTTAGCTCCGCTTCGGTCCTCCTCAAGGTCGAGCGTCAAGGTGATCGGCACCCAGCGGCTCATCCCGTCTCCACAAGATAGCCATCTGTGTCTCCCTATACACTCTTCATACCGGTTCGAGATCTTGCGTAGACGAACAGTGCCCCCTCTCGGTGAAAGAGAACCTGGTAGGAAAGGACGTGTATTGCCACCACCGTGTGAGCGGCAATAGCGTCGAAGGATCTTCCATCGGCGAGGCAGATCCCACCTCGAAGGTAGCGGCATGACTCGAAGCCGTCAATAGCACTGCCTCCCGGCCGTCTTGTCGCGAGAACCAAGGATAGAATATAGAAGGACGTGCGAGACAGCCCCGCGCTCTGACAACCAATAGACCACTCTGAGTGGTCCGACAAGTCTGTAACTTCCGGTGGGTAACCCACCATCACAAGTGATGCATGCGAAGTCTGGCCATCCAGGCTCCGGCTTCGGCTGATTGCCCCTATCACCGGAGAGGGGACGTCGAGAAAAGGACCCAGCGTCACAAGACATTTGGCACCTCGGAGTATCATCTGCGGTCTGCTCCCTCGGCCACATGGTAAGCATAGCGGGACTCCCTCCCCACATGTATCGGCTGCGGTCGCCATCCGACCTATGCCCGAGAACGTCTCGCCCAAGACCAAAGGCACGATGTCTCCCCCGTTCGGCCTTTGCCTCACGGAGTCCGGTACCTTTGTGATGGCACACACTTTGGGACGTGAACGTGAGCGAGTAGCGATCGCGCACGAGCAAATGCGTCCCACGCAAAGACGCTCCCCTCGGCTCAGGCAAATCTATCGGGCGATCCCGAAATGTCAACGTAATCGGTGTACAATATCGGCATCCCGTATACTTCTCCAGTAGAGATACCAAGCAAAGACACTAGCTTCTCAGACGGTGGCCATGCCACCAACATACGAAAGAACTAGGCTGTTCCGTCTCGGAGTCCTCCTAGAATGGCTCGAAATCTTTCGAACGTAGGAGTGATTTCGTTGTACGAAAAAGTTGTACACATTCCTCCGTACATCCCGAAGCTAGCGGCTGCTCTCAAAAGATCCCAATCTGGCATGAGCTCCTTCAAAGCCCAAACAAATTTCATCTGTACTTGACCTTGAAAAACCCCTTATTTTGCCTCGTGTGGTTCCGTACCCACGACTGGAAATTTTCCAAGTATCGCTCTTGCATCCGAGACGATAGCTTAGGAAAGGGAGCCATGAAAGAAAGTGAAGGAAGCCTTAGGAATTGGAAAGAAATTCAGCCAACTGATCAAAGAAAAGGCACAGTTTCTTACGAATCGCAAAGCTGAAATTGCAATTTAAAAGACTCTGGAATTTCATTCTCAGTCCGGCCAGACTCTTTCTGCAGTTGACTTGGTCAACTCTGCAGCCAACTGCTCCTAAATTGGAAGCAATTCCAAACAATGCCCTGTTCATACCTTTATGAATCTGCGTGCTACCTCTGGTTTCAATCAACCAAAGCCAACACCTCTTCTGCCTCGGGCTCGTGCAACAGTGCAAATAATTAAATATCAGTGCATATAGGCATAATTTTTGACATGTTCAATTTTTTATGCATGTTTCATTTTATTTATTTTTGATTAACCTACTTGCTTATTTGCCGAAAATAAAAGGAGGTAATCACTAAATAGATGCGCGAAGTACAGGTTCCGCCCCAAAGGCGCCTTTTTCAAATACAGTTCAAGTCAAATTGAACCAAATAATGTCTTGCATGGTGTATTCTCCTTCCGAACTTACTAGTACAACTCCAGCTCCGCTTCTCTCCTTTGTAGCTGATCCATCCGTGTATAAGACCCAACAGTTAGACGGAAGTTCGATGGGAGACTCTTCTTCCTCTTCCGTCATATCTTGCTTACGGGAAGTGGGGACGTGTTCACCCATGAAGGCAGTCTCAACCATGAAGTCAACCAAGGGCTGTGCCAGGAGGGTCTTCTTTGGTTGGTAAGTGATATCAAACTCGGTAAGAGCGATAGACCAATTTAAGAGACGTCCGGAGCCATCCAACTTATGCAGGATCTTCATCAATGGTTCATTGGTGTATACAGTGATGGGATGCACAGAAAAGTAGGCACGTAGTTTTCTTGAGGCAATAACTAGTGCGTACGCTATCTTTTCTACATTGAAATATCTGCTCTCCACATCTGACAATGCCTTAGAGACATAGTAGGCTCCGCCTTGAATGTTCCTTCCCATCATTTCGAACAAGAAGCAAATTTGCTTGTCACGACTGGCCCCATGATTCGTGGCGGCTTTAGGAATACATACAAAGATCTCACCGATGTAATCGGATCGCTAAGCAAGGGAGGAGGAACCCAAGTACTCAGCTTCAACCGGAGGTATGCTTCGGAACATTCGGGAGTCCGTAGAGAAGCTCTTTGGTACCCTTCGGTGCCTTGGAAGAATGGCAAAGTGATTTTCGGCAAATGGATTTGGCGATGATAGATCTTCCGGTGCAGCCATATTCTTCCATTTAATCTTTGAA